>JAAXYW010003534.1:0-11374 GCA_036851895.1 Orthonychiurus folsomi | reverse complement strand
ATACCAATTTAGGTTCTGAACAATGAGTTTAACTGGTGTAATTAAATCAGTTTATGAGGAGCCAGAATTCAGTGTGTGCGTCTACATGGCTGCTCTATGGCTTTTGCCAGATCAGATCAAACTGACAGACAGAAAAAGCAAATATATGGACCGTGTACCCCCTACCATGTGAGAAATACGGGATCTGCAAATTGAAACAGTGGGGTTGTTCATCGGATCCCGGGGAACAATTAGTACATTTCAATATAACTTCGTGAAGAAACATAAGCTGGGTAAAGAATTATGATGGCCATGGTAACAACACTCATGAATGCTGTCCACAATACGCACTGTTATAGAAGATCGGCTTTGCAGGGGATGGAGACGGATGTGCTTACAGACAGCCGCTGCCAAGTTTAAGCAATATGAATATAATATAAACTATAATAAACTGCCGCCGATGCACTCCTGTCCATACCTGTCTGTTCGGAGCAGCTTTCGGTGCACTTGCGGGGTTTGGTGGGAAACATATTTTAACTTGCGGTAGGATGAGAATATTTGCTTTAATGGCGATTGGCGGGAGACCAGTTTTAAAAGGGGGTTTGGCGGAAAATAATTATTTTAGCGGCAGATTAGCCCGCAAAAATTATTTTAGTTGGGGGAGGATGTATGGTTGGGAATTAGTATTCTAGGGAAGATTAATTTGAAGGGAAATAATTATTCTAGGGGCGAATTAACAGGCCAAATTATTGTAAGAGGGATTGCGCTAGATTAACCAAACTCCAAACCAAAATTAACTAGGTGACGCGCCCCGCGCGAAAGCATTGACCGTCGATCTTATACGGGATTACACTGTAAAGTCGACGGGACTATACCCAAAGTAAGGGTAGATGGCGCTTTCCGCGAGAAGCGTGGCCAAGTTATCTAGCGTATAAATGATTTCAGTGCCCGATTTCAAGTGGTAGATGCCGATTTAACAACGATTGTTGCTCACCTGACCTTGCAGCTAACCAGAGGTGTTTTAAAAACCAATGCAGTGTAAGTTTGCTGTGTATGCATGTTAACATCCGAAACTAATTTTGATGCTGTCATCTGTAGGGGACGCGGGTGGAATGTACAAACGATATTCCGTGTCGCGGAGAGAATGTTTGCATACGCGGGGTTTGTAAGAAGGTGGGTGTCTAAGCTTCGTCTGGATATAAAATAATTTAAGAAAAACTTTCCTCTTCTAGACCTGCAGTCATAAAAGCAGACTTAGTTACAAACCGCAAATTAATATTTGTGAACTTACAGCCTGTTGAGTACGGAGGGAGTTGTCTTCCTAGTTTCATGAATTGCGCCAAAGGGCTCATTTGCTTGGACTTCGTATGCAGACCAATAGTAAGTTTTATGTGAATACATAAACCCATACTTTCATTACAAGAATGTGTGCAGCTTTCATTGCAAGTGGCTATTTCTTACAACTTTATCACACTAGCATTATGTAAAAAATATATTTCATGAAGTGTTTTAAACAAAGTTTCCACCAAGCTTCAGTACTCATATTTGAAATGTGTAACAATGCATCTATTTTCCTTCGGCAAATGCTCGGTGTTGGATGAGCACGTCTAAAATTTCTAATTGTTAAATAGTTTTAGCAGCAAATAAATTAAATCTTTCAAATTAAAAAATACAGTTTTTAAAAGTTAACGTCTCAGACTTCTCAGTATTGTGCAAACCATGTCCTTCTGCTGGCAATACTGGAATTGGAAGAGGAAATTTATCAAAATAGCCTGGCATTTTCGTAATTGGATACTGTAAATGGAACGGGTCTGCGTAAGGGATACTAGTTAATAGTGTGCCAACACTGAACACTCAAATAGCATCCCAGCATTTAATAGACAGGATGAGAGTACGGATTGCTTTTCGTAGACTATTAACAATCCAAAAGCAATATGATCAATGAATTTTAATAGTCCTGTTAAACGCAAGCTTTGTTCAAGCTAGACATCAACATGTAGGCACTTTGTTATGTATGTTGTGCATAGACTGTTGAACTGACGACCTGTCTATGATCATGGGCTCAATTAAAATGCCGTAATTTATTCCTAGCTTGTTGGGGAGAGCAAGGCATGCAAGTATGAGGATGCCTGCCATCTTCGCTACTTAATTTGTAAAGACGGTGTTTGCCAAAAGGTGAGGAGTGTGTAATTATATTTTAATCGTAATGTAAATTTTCCAATGTAGTAGTTGTGGTAAGCAAACATAATATTCAGTCAATGTGTTATAGATGTAACCAATACTTGCTCAGCGTTTATACGCGTTTTAGTGTACGTTTGATCAATTTGATAATCCACTGTTATTGTCACATAGGAGATATGTTCAACGGGATTACCGTGCTCCACAGGAGAAGTCTGCCTGTTCGGCCAGTGTAAGAAGGTACGCAAACATTTTCTTATCTGCTAAAGTACAAAATACAATTGTATTTTTTATTTTGGCTAAAGTATTTTGTATTTTCACAAAGTATTTTGGCCATCCCTGGTATTGCGACTAATTCCATAATTCCTTTGTTTTGCCAATTTTGCCACTTAACACAGGCAATCCGAAACCTTGCCAACGGGCTTCCGTACTTGACTAGTACTAAAACTTTGTTGCATATATCCCGGCGTAAATGAATCATGTGCTTTACCTAACATGAGTTTTGTTTATATTTTAATAGCTTGTGGACCATGGCGGAGCTTGCGTGGTGGACAGAGAGTGCATTAAAGCCCTCAGTTGCTTGCAAGGGATATGCCGTGCAATAGTAAGCTGGCAATATTATATGTACATGACCTAAAGTTAAGGTGTAATAAAAACGCAAAAATTGTCGTGCTTGTGCCATGTATATGTGTGAACTAAAACCTCTTAGAAAATAAGTTGGTATAATAAGATTTTTTGCTAGTCTGCCCCGGAAGGTGGTGTTTGCGATGAAGTGAAAAATTGTAAAGAAGGATTAATTTGCGTACACCGTCGCTGTCGAAAGGTATATAAGAAAAATATAATGATTATATTGCAGGAGCACAAGTGGTAGAATTAGTTGAACAAAAAGCAAGTTCCCAGATTATTCATAACTACTAACTAAAAGATTGTAATAAAATCAACACGAGTTCTTAAATTTTTCACGCTATGATGAACGTGAAATATTTGAAGCCAGTGTTTACTCTAATGCACTCTTGTCGATAGCCATTGTTATTGTTATTTCTTATTGCGATCACAGAAGTATTCAATGAAAACTAATAAGTTCCATTACTTTTAGTATGTCATTGCAATTATATTTACGACTAGGTTGTAATATGTGAAAAAATACGTGGAATATTTGTTTAAATTTTTTTAATATAAATTGCTATAAAAGCAATTCATCGGGCATCACTTATACTTAACAAATTTATTGTTAGGACGAGGGTCTACCAGAGGGCAAAGCTTGCAATGCCTTAGACAAGTGTAAGCAAAATTTGCTTTGCAGCAACGGTGTTTGTGGAAAGGTCAAGGTAAGAATGATATTACCATGCTCTTCAGAAACTTGGGTAGTCCAACAAGAATGAGGACTTCTTTAAGCATTCAACTTTTAGAATTCAAATCTAGAGCCGAGCTTGAAACCAGCGACCATTTTAATCATTCCCGAACCATTCATTTGATGCAAATGTTATTCCATAGGAGTGCCTGAAGGATTCTTCCACGTGTGCTGCTCACTCTGATTGCTGCGAGAGCAAATGCTTACAGCATATTTGCCAGGTATCAAATTAGAATCGCTACAGTCTGTTAGTTGGGGAAATCATCTGATAAATCACTAGCCACCAATACCACTACATGTATGTATGTATGTGTTGGCCAAGCCAACGTTATCAAAGGCAAGACTTTAGTGATACAAATACACTACTTTCCAGGCATGGGCAAAATCCTTCGCAAAAGATTTTAAAAATCCAAAGTCCTTCGCAAGGGATTTCAAAAATCCAAAATCTTTTTCAATTTGTTGGCAAAATTCCTAGATTTTGAAAATCCTTTTGAAAATCCAAAGACCTTCTTTGATTCTTTTTAATGTTAAAGATTTTGGTGCCATTATATCAGCCCATACTAGCAAAAGCACAACTAAGACCGGGCATGTCTCCGAGAAAAATACAATTTTGTGCATGAAATCATTAAAAATGGCATGAAAAGTTGTAAAAAAGATTTTGGAAAGGATTTTGGAAGAGGAAAATCATTATATCTACAAAATCCAAAATCACTGTTTTATATTTGGATTTCGAAAATTCAAAAACCTTTTTTTGATGTTAAATCCAGATTTTGAAAATACAGGACTTAAAATCCAAGGACAGGAAGAAGTTAGCTTTCAGCTAACCTGGCGACAGTAATATCAAGTCTAGTGCCTTAGATTTTTAAGAAATAGTTTTTCCTGAGGCGGCCTTCTGTGCACGTAAACGCAACTAGGCTACCCTTGACGTAAATTCCATTCAAATCAGAGTCTCTTTTATTGGCACTGATTTAACTATGCATGAGAGAAGTTTTGGAATGTCTCTGTGTGAGGGATTTGGTGGACAAAACTTGGTCTGGTTATATTTCGGAGGAAGTATGTAAAATTATAGCACTTTTACCTCACTATCACACTGTACATTCCGACGTCGGATTTGTCCAAAAAGGATATGTCCAACGCTATACATACATACAAAATCCAAGGATTTTGTCCATCCCTGCTAATTTCTGAGTATGTCGCAATCAGGATTCGCTATTACCCGCGTAATTTATTTATATTTCGCATTTTTCGCAATTTACGCGCGAAAAATGGCATAAATGCGAAAATTGTGCAAGTCAAGTGAATTTCGGCGCTGTGCCATGCAACATGTTAAATGTTTCGCTCTTTCGCCATCTCCACTCCAGTTCACTAGATTTTGACGGTTAGTTCATCAATTTGCGAGTAACAATAGAATGCAAACCTATTAAATTTTATTCTCAATTCTTAATCCTTGTCCTAAGATCTTTTCAACTTTTGTTATGGATCCGATTAATTTGAAGATAGAGTTTGAAAATCAAATCCAAATCAAATTTGAACTGAATATTGGACGGTGAGATTAGATGAGATTATTTGACCTTAATCTTATCCGAAGCAAAGGATATCTTTCCCTGCTTCATTTAGTCCCAATTGACAATTTTTATTTTCCGCATTTCTGGCACTGCGTAATGAATCGATATTACGCATTTTTCGCAATTTTTACACGCGCTGCTAAAAACCACGTACTGCGAAGATGGCGAATCCTGGTCGCAATAGCTGTTTGCTACTTCCCGTATAAATGCATTCAAGACGGAGAGCATTGCGGGAATGACGCTGAATGCTGCGAAGAAAGAAAATGTTTAAAACACACATGCAGAGTAAGACAACATCTTTGGAAATGCTAGGTTTATTCGAAACTCTGGCCTTGAAAATTTAAAGCTTGCTTTGGCCCAGACAAGTCGGTTTAATTGGGGCTTGACCAGTTTAACCGCAAATACCGTGCTTTGTTTCTAACACATCAATAATTGAGCTAGAAACCAGTACAACGGACTATTATTATACGCAGAAAATGAGTGTTGAACAATGTTATCAAATACACGTAATGTAACATCTAAATTTTGAAATTCTGTGTACAGATGGGATGTTCACAGAAAAATCCATGCCCGGGAGGGGAAGTTTGCAAAGATGGTGACTGCATTCCGGTGGGTGAAGTGATTGTTTTCTGTTTACAGGTTTAGTTAAACTGTGGGAACAAAAATTTCGACTAAATTGCTATTATTCCAAAAAGCATTAGAAATTCGAATCAACTCCTGGTTTTTTATGGATCAACCTTGATTGGAGATGAACTTTAAATCGGCCCATTTAATTCAATTCAAGAACTCAACCCTGTATACAATCCGCTCTGTTCATTTTTAAATGCTAATTCTGTTGGATCGGTTCAATCTGCTTTGCCGTGTTATTAATATGACACTTATAATGGTTGTCAGGCGTCGTATTAATGCCTGGTACAGAGTTCACTATTAGATGAAAAAAGGTTTGCAAAACGGGTGACAGTGATTGGGTTAGATGTTACATAATAATATCATTTATTCGTTAACCGTTAAAACTATACAGAATTGTAAATTTTAGTAAAACGAAGATAAGTTAGGAATGGTGTTGTGGTATGGTAAAGTGGGAGAAGGATTAAGGACTAAAATTCTTTGATGGGAATAGGGAAGCCATGGTAAGTACTTCTTCCTTGTGAGAGAGAGCTACTTCTACTTCTCTACTATTTTGTATCTCTTCGTTGTCCAGTCAGTCTCCTTTTTATACGAAACATTTATCGTATTCTTCGTCATATCTCTGATTATGGATTGGTTAAGCGGAACCAATACTTAGGCATTGGTTGTCGGAGCAACCAATGGTTTGTGGCCGTTTTGGTTGATCTTAGGAGTTGAGTTAAGAAATGACTGATAAAGATAAATGTAGATTTATTTTACCATCATCCTATCGACCCTGATTGATTCAGGTAACTCCTCAGGTTAATGAGTAGGCTAGGCTAGGCATCCGTCGTTGTGGTTGATGCGCTGGGCCTCTACTGGACGTAACAATTCCTCCTGTAATCGAAAATGCTGTAATGCCTTTTTGTAAATTAGAAGACCTTACGTGCATAGTAGCTTTAGAAATGTTTTGCTTGGTTTGTAAACCACACTGAGCGCAGAGGCAAACTAGTGTTTAACTAATATTTTTACATACTGTGTGAAAACGACGAGTTTTAACAATATGTTCAACACGTTAATTGGCAGCGCACTTCGAAAGGCGGTGCATGCAATCATACGGATACTTGTGAAAATGGCCTGAATTGCGAAAATGGAGCTTGTAGAGAGGTGAGCATTATCTTACCACCAGTGTTCGTCCGATCATGGGCAAAAACGCCGGGTCAGGGCGGCCATCAAAGGAGGTGGCCATGGCCAGAAAATTTCTGTCCAGATAAGTAGAAACTAAATCCTGCGCGCGTTGTGCTCCGCACCCACTCAGAATTCAATCAAAAACAGATTTAAGCGGATTAGAAATCAAAACTTGGGCAACATCTTGAGTGAAATAAAAATTCACCGCTCTTGTCAGTGCAAACAAGCAAAGATGTACATAACTCTGATCCTGATGCAAAAGCCAGAGTGGATTTACTCCTTGAGAGAGATACAAAAATTAAAAATACAAATGTTAAATCAAAGTATAGTACTTGTGACGAAAATGTCTCGGAATAAGCATTTATTCTAGTAACTACTTCTTTTTGATTGATTGATTGATTGATTATTTATTCAATTGACCATGTTGCATAACATGATTTCCACGTTATTCTCAGTAATAAGTCAGTCGCCTTTCGGCCTTCTTCTTCTGTAGTTGCGTCTAGGCCATTCCATATTTGTTGTGAATGTCCAAATTAGAAACCAACGGCTCTTTGACTTAAAATGTCAACATCCATATCTCTGTAGAAAGGGTGTAGCATGTAGCAAGCAGCTACACCCTTTCTACAGAGATATGGATGTGTTTTAGTGGATAATGGATTGGATTTTGATGTGATCTTGCGTTTGCGAAGCATCTTTTCTTTATTGAGAAACAGAAGTACAAATGACACAGAATTAAATACATGGCTTGTAGAAATAATTTAAATTATACTCACAAATTGAGGGGAACTTTATTGAACTGAGTTTGCTCGACGAATGTCAGCTTACTCCAGTTCGCTTTGTTATAAATATGTTCTGCACTGTTGTTAGCGTACCAAAGAAGGCGGAGCTTGCAGCTCAGGTGAGGATACTTGTAAAAAGGGGCTAAAATGCAAGAAAGGTATATGTATAACGGTGAGGATTGCCTCTCTTTAATTTAAACTATGAAAGCATACCGTAAATGACCGAGTATAAACCCAGTCCGTGTAGCAACCCACGTTCAACTAGTAACCCTGCTTCAACTCAAATCCTAGAAATAGTAACCCTGCCCGTATAGTAACCCATGCTCAAATAGTAACTCTGTTAAAAAAATTATGGCTGTGCTTAAATTTTATTGTCCTGATCTTCCCAGTTAGTTTGCGGATAGCAATAACTAAATTGCTGATAATCTTTATGATATGAACTTAATTTTTTGATAATAAAACTTGGAACAACCAGATTTATAATGCCTTTGCCAAATACATTTCTTCTTCGTAAATTCCGAATATCAAAATTATTTAATAGTAACCCTGCTTGAAGAGTAACCCATGCTCAAATAGTATCCCAGTCTTACGGAGGCAAATCTAAATAGTAACCCGGGTTAGTACTCGGTCATTTACGGTACGCATAAATTGCAAAGTTGTGTTTGTCTGCCATGACAGCTACATGATTAGTTTAAAGTGTTTTGTGGAAAGACTTCCAAGAGAATAATTTTTATTCTATTCCCCCAACTGTTTTATACAAACTTTCACCAGAAAACTAGAAAAGTAATAATGTATGTGGCTACGCAGTCCAGCGTAGACCAATGAGACGTTGGAAGTAATTATAGTCTGCTGTTTTGTGTTTAGCCTGGTTCCTGTACCATCAAAGAGGATTGCACCAAATCACTCACTTGCATTGAAGGGAAATGTGGGAAGGTGAGGCTGGAATTGAGGCTATACGATGTTAAGCCAGAGTTGATTTCCATTCAGATTCCCTCCTGGGGTTCAATTCTTACTTTTTATAAGACCGTCCTTAGCTTCAAAATTGTACTTCTAATTCTCATTTATACATATGTTCACAAAGAATAAAGGTTATTTCTAACTTTGTAAATATGATCCTGTAATTTTGACTGTTAATTTTGAAATTTATTTCAAGTCAAAATTACAGGATCATATTTACAAAGTTAGAAATAACCTTTATTCTTTGTGAACATATGTATAAATGAGAATTAGATTAACTATATAGTTATTGGCTGTTTGTTAAAGATTGTTAAGTCGGAACTAGAGACACTCTCTGATAATTCAATGTGACTTGTTCGTATTGTTGAGAGGAATGTACTTTGGTGACGTTAATAAATCATTCCACAATCCACAATGCACTGATATATGATAAGTGTCTGCAATATAAAAATCAGTTGAAATAGGTCTGAAGGGTGAGTGAGTGCAGCAAACACTAACTACCTCCTTTCACACTCGAGGTACTAAATACTGAAAACCGCCACCGTAACAAGCTCTGCCGAGTTGCTTGTCAAATGGAATCTAAGGCATGGAGTGTTTCTGTTCTATTTGATCTGTGTCTTTTCACGTTAGTATACTCTGTACAGTTCAGGTTATCGTGCTGTTTAAATGGTCATGATTTGTACAAGATGCTGCGTGAGGTTAATGCACTCGACAGCAGTTTCGTCAGACGTAACAGATCTGTTTAATAAAGCTTATTAAGAATGTAAAGTTTTGCGGAACTTGTTGCTCAGATCTCAATTATTAAATGTTCTCCTATAATGCATGAGGGCAATATAACTAAGCGTGGCTTACGAAGAAATAAATTAAGTATGAGTGGAAAAAAACAGTGCACGTATGTTGCGGAGCGTATATAATGTCAGGATGTCTAACGGCAACGGCGTAGGATTGGCACCTGCAAAATGCTATGGTGTAGGTTGAGACAATTAAATAGATACTTAAAATATCTGCGTATTTTCAAATGCAGTGCATCAAACTTGGGAACCAATGTGAGAAAGGTGGGGATTGTTGTAGCCAATCTTGCGTGGGCAAAAAGTGCGGTGTAAGTACGAAGCTTTTAAAAATCCATCATATTATCATAATCTGTCCTTATATTGCTGGTTGGTAACATGAACGCCGTAGCAAAAATTACTAATACATGAGATATCGTTGGATGGTCCAGTGTGATTATATTGTTTTGAACAATTTATGTATTTTGTGTAGTGCAAAAGAAACTCCAGGAGGAGAAGGTGTTTGATTTGATGAGTTACCGCACTGCTAGAGGAAAGACGAGATAAGAGATAATCCATATAAACGATTACAATATTTTAGCAACGAATTTTTTTAATCAAACCAGAACGGTTGAACAAACATGGAATAAAATGAGTGCATAAATCTTCATACACATTATTTTAACTACCTAATCATCATCGAAATTTTGTATCAGCCTGGTTTAAAAAACGCGGAGTTTGCTTTAGTTTGTCGTGTAATGTGCATCGCAATATATTTCCTGGTTTACCAGCTAACAGAGCCGCTGCAACTGACCAGTTTTTTAGTAGTGTGAACTTGGAGTGAGCGGGCCTACACTTTTTAAAAGCCCGGCCCGTCTAAACCCGGTTTTCCAATTCCTCCAAAACGCCTGACCCGACCCGCCCAAAAAAAAACATAAAAACTAGAAATTTTGTAAAGTCAAACTTTAAATTCTTCTAACGACAAAAAAAAATTTGAGTGGGACACTTTTAGCACTGAGCCCTTCAATTGTAGATGACTCGATTACTTTTCTATTCGTTGTCCTCGTTAAAATCTACCTTCGTAGGGCCCTAATTCGGAATCCGTGGATCCTCCTCCTAGACGAACCCAACGACGGATTGACGGCATCCGAGGAAACGGTATACAAAAAAACGCATAATTAATGCCCTTTGAAATGCATGCTAACAAGCAGGGGTGGGCAAAATACTCTAATCTCAAAATACAGATTCGTTCCCAGCTGGACCAAAATACAAAATACTATGGACTCTGGCAAAAAACAAAATACTTGGAAATTGGGCTCTGCTATCAAAACACAAAATACTGTTTTTTAAATACTTTTGCAAAATACAAAATACTTTTTGTAATTTTAGCGTTAGGTACCCACGAAAACACCAAAAAGACAGTCCTAGATATTGTTTCAAAAGAATGTTCGTGAGGTCAAATGACTCCCTTAGAGGGTGACGACCTCATGAGGTCACTCGGGCCAAAAAATTCTAAACAAAGAGTTGTTCCAAACGGATTCGACCCCAAATGACATTTGGCAGGTCACTTTTGACCTTACCAGTTTGTCACAGAGAGCTATATATAAATGGTCGTAAAAATTATTAAAGACTAAGGCTGGGTCCACACCGAGAACTGCATGCAGTTTGAACTGTCATTGTATTGGTGTGGCCGGTACTTGCAGTTTTCTTGCATGCAGTCTGACTCCATGCAGTTTGCAGTATATTGCAAACAGTTTGTTGCAATTCTGATGTGTCCACCACCTCAGTTGATGCATATTTTCATTTTTCCATGCGCTCGCCCCATCTTGCTTTCCTTCAACTTGCCATGCCGGGAGAATCACGAATTTGAAATCCACTTTTTAGTTCTTGTTTTCAAGTCAAGTGAGAAAAAGTAAGTGGAAAATGGGTAAGTTGTTTTTGGCACTGGGTCTACCCATTATATATATATATATATATATATATATGGCCTGCAGCACAGAGTTT
>JAAXYW010003533.1:0-11375 GCA_036851895.1 Orthonychiurus folsomi | reverse complement strand
TAAACCGCGGGGGTTTCACATCCATTTATTTGTTTACTCAGAGGTGCCTCAATCCTTTCTCTAATGTAAATACTGGACTGGGTTAAGTAACTAATAAGATACGGTGGATTAAATCACGCCCAAAACTATGAGTAAGGCCGTAAGTGCTTGGTAGTGCATTAGTTTATTTATGTAATTGAGAATAATTATTTCCCAAAATAAAGAGTGTAAAATATTTAGAACAATTTACAAACTCATCAATTTGCGTTAATTTCATCTCTTCACCCCAAGGCATTTTTATATGCTCGCCTGGCCTACCATTTTAATTGAGCCCAGCCCTAACCTCTCACTGCAAGTAATTTAAATTGGGGCACAGGCAAACAACTTTCCCCAGGAATTCCCTGGATCAAATTAAACACCCAATTAAATCTGCTCCCACTTGGAAGCTCCCCAGGATTTATTCCGCGTCCCTTTTCCCCCATAAATTTGTTTTAATGAAGAGGCTGTAAATAAGCCGAAGGATAATTACCCACGGAGAAAGTATAGCCGTGGATAGGGAAATGAAGAAGTTGCCGTTGAGTGGGGACCACCTGTGAAACTGCGTCAGCCAAAGTCAACATCTCGGACGACGTCGTCTTCGTAGGTTTTCCGTTTGCGAATTTCAATTTCATCCTTCAAGTCTTGTCGCTCGCTTCCGGGGTTTGTTCCTAAGTTGTGAAATCATTACTAGGGCATTTGAGTCCCTTGAATTTGTTATGAGTGGCTGCGGAAGGAGGCTTAATCATTTTAATTACCAAATCCTAAATTACCTCTTCAAGATTATTCCATAAGGATTTTACCACGAAGAGCCATCCTCATCTGCGTCTGCGCCTGCTCTGTAATTTATCATCATCCAAATTAAGACAAGATTAAGATTTTAACTCAATTTTACACCCGCCAGCCGAATACCCACGCAAAGGGTCACGGGTTGAGAGAGGATCCGAAAATTCCTTGTCCTTTCCCTCTGCTGTGTTAATTAACTCAACTGTCTGGATACAAACTGTTGGTGGGAGGCAGGGGAATGATATTGTGTATAGTTTAATATGGTTAAGACTGAAGGGAATGGAAAACCAAGACATAGACGTAGACGTGAACGTGGTGATAGGCAAAGGAGAAAAGTCAAGGAGATGGAAAACTTTAATTGAATGCTACCGTGGGAATCCTTTCCGGGTGAAGGATGGGTGGACGGGAGAAAGCCTGCTTTCCCCATCCCTGCCGTAGTATCAGCTACACCTTTCCCTGGGAATCCGCTTAATTTAGAGGATTATGCGAATGGAGAAGATAAAGTACTACGGACTTTGGAGTCAGCAAGTTTGGGCTTCTTCAGCCGCAAAAGGAAGGGGGTTGATGGGGTCGGAGACGCGTATTACAATCTAAATCTTCATTAAAGTCACATCGTGGGCGGTCCCCGTTTCCACTTGTAAGGGAAAGTTCATTCAAGTCGTGGCATGGCATGACATGGCAACCTGACCCCATGTGTCTGTACACCAATCCGAAGAATTCCCCATTTCTAGCTTTTCCATGAAACAAATTAAGTTCATTGTGTCCAAGGATGGAAATTTCCCTCCGGGGTCGCACTGCGGGTGTCTTGACAAATTGAAGGTATTTATCACCATTGGATTGGTTGGGGTGGGAAATTTGAATTAACTTTAGAAAATAGTGAATTATTGGAATCTGCAGGACACATTATCACATTGCCAGATGGTACGACGACGACGGTGGGAATTTTTAAAATAGTATTACGCGTACGCGACATAGTCGGAATATGTATGTATAGCTGGGTTTGCCCCCGTTTCCTTTTGATAACTTCATCACCGCCCCCTAAAAAAGTGTTTCAATTTGCCAAGGAGGAGGAGGGTCCTTAAATGAAAGGAGTAAAAAAAATTTGACTCCTTTTTCACGGAATGAAATTCTCGCTCGAAAACGTCGCATGGTATACATACATGCCTTTGCCCTTCCCTACATATTACATAGGTACAGGGTATTCATAAGTAGGATGATTTGAAGCCATTCTCTCACCCGGCGACCCGACATATGCTACGCGTACGAGACCCGCATTACTTTGGTGCACCAACTTTTGGGCCCGGAAGTTGACTCCGGAGCAAAAGTCAAGTGAGTTTATCGATTCCTGTGCAACTAAAGGACGAAGGATTTTCTTTTTGTCGGGGAAAGGTGGTGTGGTTCGTTTTGCAATAACGACTTGTTTCCGTTCTCGTTTTCCTTCGATTTGTGATTTTTTTTTGTGGCTTGACTTCCCACCGATTCTTTTCTCATCTCATTTAATTTTCATGGACTCAAAGTGTGTGTGTGGCATTGCATGGCTTGGCCGGCGCGGCGCGAAGCGATGCAATGCGAATCGCATAGAGGACTTTTTTTTTTCTGCTTCTAGTATCGTGTCCCACAAATTTTTTTTGCATTGCGTTGCGTTTGTTTCCAAAAGCAAAACTTTTTTTTGAAGGGAAAATAATATTACAACTATAGCACGCCATGCACTTAAACTTGGCTGTTGGCTCCCGTCATTCCTTTCCCTGTGGTGTTTTCCAGTACGTCGTTATTTTCCGGGCCATAGATTATTGTCGTTTGTCTCTTGTTTTATCATGTCGTGGAGAGCGTTTCAGCTCCGTTGCATGCTTAAACTAGTCCAGGTTTTTCATGTCTTGTCCCTGAATTACGTACGTACCATACGTACACGTACCCAATTGTTTGTTGTACCCGAATGTCTTCACGGTACAGGCTTTTTATATCGCAATCGCACGGGGCCACGCCACAAGCTGCTGTTGCATGCAGGAGAAAGTCATATTACGTAGCATTGACATGGACGGAGAAATTTTGTGGTCCTTTGCCGTAGCCGTGCCGTGCCGTTCGTGCCCTCGTCAAGGTTTCCATTCCATAGAATCAACCCACCCACCTTTGTATTAGTTGTTTTTTCCTGGGAGAAGGACTTGAATTCAGTGGAGCAAAGAAAAGGAGTGGATTGGGATGTATGATAAAGCTTACCCCATTCGAAAGTGTCAACTGGAACTGATGGTGATGGCGATGGCTGAAGGCGATAGGAATGGCATGGCGTGGCGGTGGCATGGCTTTCACCCGTTCCTTGTTTTTCACCATCATAAATGCCTGTGTGTCTGTAGTAGAGTAGGAGTACCTTTTCTACGCCGGCTAGTATTTATCCCTTTTCGTATTTGTATATTTGAAAATGGAATTGGAACTGACGGAGTTCAGCCGAATCCGTACGTATAGTAATCCCTGTCTTGGACAAATGTGAAATGTGTACGTACGGCAATTGCAAAGCTACAGGGAAGTTTACAACTTTTCCACCGTCAACTACTACTCGTTAACTTTTTAAACTACAAATTGAATTTTTCATCCAGAACGAAATGTCCTTGTATTCCATCATGAACGAGATAAATGAAACTACTAGGAAATTACGAAAAACTTATTAGGGGGAGGGACGGTGCATGACGTGACGTTGAAAAAACACCGGAGTTTGGGAATAAGGATAGCTGGAAATTGTTTGTAGTTTTATTGCCCGCCAGTTTTTCAAATAGAATTAAAATTTAATTTTAAACTGGCGTTCATTTTCCATGCAATTAACTTGATATCTGACATTTCAACCGCGAAACATTTTAATATTTGAATTATTTACCATCAGCATTAAACCTGTAATTGTCAGCAAATTAAATTTTAAGTTTGAATTCCACCGCATACTTTTAATATCGATATTGGCTAAAATTTAAACACCGCGTCCGCACAGTTCCCGCCCACGTTTCCCTCTTTGAAACCGCCAAATGAATTCCTAAAATCCATTACGGCTTTTATAGCAACCTTAAATGCTTTCACTTCCCATTATACTCCATCATAAACTCTCATCCTCTTTTCCCTTCCCCATCCATCCGTATGCTACTTACTACAAGAGTGTTGTGCGCATGGACCTACGATACCGATGTCAGGCTGTGCTCATACATATTCGCACGCACATACAAAGACGAAAGTTTTTAGTGGATGTTTTGGGTTGAAAGTTGGGCTAAATACTTTAAAATGCAAATATGCATTATGTACATATACACGGGACACGAACCGCCCACGCCCACGCACCACATCACATGATCGATACATTTTACTACATGCTTTTCCCCGCCTGTGTCTGTTCAATGTTTTCAGGGATGTCGGAGCGTTTGTAGACTTTGAGAATTGTGTCGTTTTGAGGTTCTTTCCCTTCCTGCCAAACTCCACAAAATAGGCGCATCAACTCCAAAACTCTCACTCAGGACCTGATGGAGTGGAAAGGAGGACAATGGAAGATAGGGGGAAAAACCGCGAGGACAAAGACTTTTGAATGAATTGAGTCAATTTTTGCGATTCCGACGCCGTCGTCGTCGTGCATCGTTGATCGGGTTATTTTTGAGTTCGTCGTCGTCGTCGAATTGAAATCAGCTTTTGCCATTTTTCTTTAAAATTCTGTATCGTATCTTCGTATCACATTCGCAGGATATTTTTAGCCCTGCATTTGTGTGTTTCCTTATTTCGGCCATGCAGAAAAAAAACACCGTTTTTCTACTTTTGCTTTCATTTTGAGAGCCGCCCCTCACTATTCCCGTTTTGAAGGGAAATTGTACGAGTATGACCGACCATGAGTGAAATTCGTACGTGCATTTTCACTATTACTACGTCCGTATTTTCGTACATATGTACTGTGAGAAGGCAAATCGATCCTCCGCGAAACCACGAAACTGGAAAGGACCCCTCAGGCTTCAAGGTACGACATACCAAAATGGACGTAATAAGAAAGACGGCGTACGGTACGGACGGACCTTGTGGACGGGGGGACCCCTCATATTCATGAATCATGAGAAATGCATGGTATGGCATGGCATTGCAAGACTTTGAGACCGGGGCCAAATGGCGAGGAAAAGAGTATGGAAACCTCACCGCAGGATATGCCATGATATTGCCAATCTGTTTTTTTTTTGTAGTACGTACGCGTTGGTGGGCTTCGACTCTTTTATAAATGGATACAAAACACACTTTCGGGAGTACAAGGCCCACCCCGTCTTTTTTGTTTACGATTTGTTACCCTGGGTTACTCCCCGGAATTTAATTTCTTCAATAAGCGTCGTGTATTTGTGGACGTATGTACATTACGTACGTAGGCTATATGGCTATGGCTATGGCGTGGGTCAATATTGAATTGGGCGAGTGAGGAGATTTGTTTGCCTACGACAATGACGGGGGGGGGGGAACTGGGAAAATTTGTAATATGAACTTCAATTTGAAACTCATGTAATAATCACGTATGCTTCCGGCAAAAGATGCCAACGAATGTTACAAGGAATGGGAATTTGATTTTATGGAGGTAAATAGTCCTCTAGCTATTTGACATGTCTCATATTTGTTTTCCTGTATTGGAGGAATAGGGTTTTGGCGGCGGGTGAATGTCACGTACGTACGGTACGGATGGATTTTGACATCTCGCCAACCAGCAGCAACCTCGGAATTTGTAAATGAGGTAGACATTGAGGACGAGAGTGGTTCAACCGCACGTCGACGGAGGTTTACTAATTAATCAGGTTATGAGGGGAAATTTTGTCAAAGCTAAATTTTGAATTTTGGTGACGACGGTGGCTGAACAATGGTCTGCTAATTGGGAATTTGTAGGTATAAAGTAACAGGGATTTTGGTTCCAATTAATACAAAGTTATTTTGAAAAGTTGGCGAAAATGTCAGTGGTGCGAGAAATTGTATATATTTGGCTGGTTGTACGCGTGTCTTGTCTACATATGGATTTATTTCATTAATCATTTGCGGTTGATAGCCATTATTGACAACGCTGACAAGTTAAGTACTATTTGAATAATCATTGGTTGGTCTGTGCGTTTTTCGAATAGGATTTTATGAGCTGAGGAATTTCTTACCATGTGAATGAATTATAAACTTGCATGCGTACGTATTTTGCAACGGTTGATCACATCTGAATACGTAATGAGATAAATGATTTGTGGGACATCGAATCGCGCGAGTATGTATGGGTTCAACTCGCGTGTGGATCCAAGCGATGATCATCTTATGCCCTCAAAATTGCACACACTCGCACTTGGTAGATTGCACTGCAAATTTTTTTACACCCTACTGAATTGCATTATGACCCTTAAGTGGGATGCACAAAAACATCCGATGAAGATGGAAGGGGTGTGGATCCTTGCACCCAAAATCCTCATCATTTTGAGACGGTGATTGCATTTGCAAGCATGCGAAACCGGACAGGTTTTCTTATGTTGTAAACGGTTGTTCCCTTCACTCTCTTGACCCACATGTCAGCCATTCAATTACACGGCTGACCTTTGGCAATGTGCCCTCCCCTCAGTTTGGGCCTTCAACCCGGAAAACATCATCTTCTTCTCCCCCTTCATCTCAACAAAAGGATTATTATTACAATTGAGTTGGGCGTGGAATCCACCACCCCAGCAATCAAGTTGAATAATGAAATACTTTGAACTTTTATGACATGGACATGAGAGAAATTCCCATCAAATCCATTTGTTCCGTAAAGGATAACAAATTCCGCGTGACGGACGACGTACGACACATGGGAAACTATGGAAATTAAGTTTTGAACAATGTTCAAATTCTCAAATGGAAAATTGGGGGGATTTGAGTGACAGAAATGGTAAATTGATATGGTAATTGGGTTGAACGTTTTGAATACGAACTACACTTTTCACTTTCTTTTACGAGGTAAATTGACCATTTTTGTAATATAGAGTGTGGTTTTTATTACCACTGGGTTACATAAACCATACACGTGCGAAATTCACATTTACGTGCAAATATCGTTGTGCGTAGCCGTGCCTGTCTTGGGATGGGTCTGTTACGTAAGGGGAATTAACATACATAATTAATGGATAACATGGGTTGCTTTTTATCTGATCAGATGATAATGTGGTTTGATAGCCGGCGTCAGCCCGCCTGTTGAAATCCCACACATTATCCCCATATGTATGAGACACAGGAATTAAACTCGTGTCTTTTGCCCTCCTGTCGTCTCGATTTCTTCCTCCGTGACAAATTTTCCTTCCAAGACATTAGACAAGGAGTAAAAAAGTTTTACGGCGACTTAAGGTACAAAGTTCAAAAACTTGTGTGAACTTTTCTTTTTCTCTTTTAAAAGGAAGGGGGTGGGAAATAATGAGGGGATGTGCCCTGCCGTATGCTCCTTGGAATACATTTCTCATTTTATCAGAGGGCGATACGCTAAATGTAATGTGTACAACTTCGTTATGATTCTGAGAACTGAAGCAGCAGTTTTGGGCATGTTATGTATGAGGAACAAATTGCCCCCGGTTTTACGAGGAGTGAAGTTGAGGAATGAGTGGAGTTTGAAACTTTACCATTTGTGAGCCATCAATAATGTTCGGATGTCTTCCTCGTAAATGTTCTCAATTACGGGAACAAGTTTAGGATCATTAGTTTGGTGGATATTGACAAATGCTATTTGTAAAAAAATTTATCAGTTTAGGATTTTTTTTGATATCTTGGAAATCTTGAAATATTTTTTTTTTAAATTGATTTTGATATGTAGGAAAAGGTAGACCAAACAACATAAAATATTTAGTTGGCGTCGTGCGTACTCAGACTTCAGATTGAAATCAAATAGGCCAAATACATGGATGATGGATTCGATTGTGTGATTATATGAATGACAAGGGTTGGGGATGGAAGGAAGTGAGTGAGGGGTTTGTTGAACTTGATCTCATTTTACAGTCAAATGAGGGAAGAGATCAGTCTGAATATCCCCCTAAAGCGGGGTCGGGGATTACACTCTGGATCCACTTGAGTGCTGAATATATTTCAATTTTTCAGTGGAAACGCAAGCAAATGTTAATTTATTGCTTGCTCCCCCGTCCCACCTGTCTTCTGGGTAATGGAGTGCCATTCTCCTCGTGCGTACTTTCTTTTACCCTTTATTTTTGTGATTTTATGCACGTGTGCACTTGTACATACGTCAAGAATGTCTTGCGAAAAAAAACTGTAAAATAGTTTGGATAAATTTATTGCAAAGGTGTTCCCGATTGGTTTTTCTCATCAGAGATTGGAAGGCTGTGCAAAAACCTCAAAACTACCGCCAATTTCCGAAATGTGTCCATAATAGTTTGGAGCCTGGAGTAGAAGGGAACAAAAGGCCGTAGCAAAATGTCTTAGTCTGTTAAATTTAATGATGCTTAGATGGGTAAGAAGGAATTCTAAGGCAATCTGCTGAGGGAATAGGGAATGGCTTTGCTGGTAAAGGAATGACGGATGCAGCCACCTGGATGCTTTAATTTCCTGAGACAATTTCTCCGAAATGGCACGCTCCCATTCCAACCAACCAAAGCAACGCTTCCGAATTCTAAGTACGAAGTATCCACAGCTTCCAACCAGAGCAAGGCAAGGTCTGCTTGCTTGCTCCTTCAAATGCAAATGAAGGAATTTCCCTGGGAGGAAATAAGGAAGTGGAACACTGTATTGAAATGTCTACTTCATTACAAGGAGCGGATGGTAGATATGGAAATCAATTATTTCCTTAGGATTTTCCCTTCTTCGCGTCTTAAAAGGAAATGGAGGTTTCTTCGGTTTTCATTCAAGTGTTCCATCCGAAACTCAATACGTGACGCGACCCGCTCCCGTTTCTTTTGTGTGAACTGTCGATGTGTATAAAATTTCAAAGTAAATATTATATGTACATACACCTTCTTTTATATGAGAATTTTTCTATTTTCATTATTTTGCATCGATTTGTTTAGATTTTGATCGTAGTTTTCCGAAAATAAATGATTTTTTTAATATTTCTGGTGTTTGGAAAACTACTGACAGGCGGAGAAGTTTGATGAGGAGGAAAGGCCGGTAATAAAATATACTAAGACACGGAAGACATCATTAGAGAAATCCTTCACATAGCCCATGAGTCAATATTGAGTTAGTGAGGGAAAGGGGAATCAATGCAGTTGATTGCCAATGGTGACAGCCAAGCAAGTACTTCATTCATTCCATCTCAAATCCAACCAATTTTACCCGATACGGGTGCGGGGTAATCCACATTCACGACGTGTCTCATCGCATCCTTCTTGTATTTCAGTTGCTAAAAAAATCTTAGTACACACACAATTTCCTTTATTTTCTTGAAACCTTTTGTTTTCCTCCCATTAAGTCTTAAATGTCTCGTGAGCCTCTAACACATGTCCCAATATTTTTCCCGTTTAAGAGGCAAATGTTTAAGCACTCGGCCACTGGGGACGCATAATAATAAATTGTCGTCGTTGTTTTGCGTTTTCCAAAAATAATTTACTCTACCTACCCCAGGAAGTACTCGTACTAGTACTAAACCCTTGGAAATCTTTGTAAACATCTTCTAGAACAAAGTGGCTCGAAACTTGATGAATTACTGTAATAGCTTTACACAATCCCCTTTCTTCCCTCCACCACCATTTACGTTTTACTTGGGATGTTAATCCGAAGTGTTAACAAATTACCCGGAAACCCCTTCTTACATTGTACACCTACGACTAGCTACGATGGCATGGGGGAAAAGCACGTAATGAATCTTGTCCAAACCACAAAAGACGGAATGGTCTCCACAGCCTAGCTATTACTCTTATCAAGGAAAATTTACTTTCTCGGGAAGAACGTTGAGTTATAAGTGTTATTGCACCCGAGGTAGATTTGAAAAGTTTTGTGTTGTTTTCCGGGGCGGAGGGAAACTTAAACGTTGACAGATGAGGCGATTTTCGGAGTCTTTTGTCTTGAATGAACCACGTACTGCATCATTTCCTTCGAGCATATGCATGGATCCTGGATGCCAATAACTCATTCTTATTCCGAACAGGCACAAAAACTTGGCACCAGTATCCTTGAAAATACAAATGCTTCATCGACTGCCGACATCTTCGAGATACAAAAATTTTCTATACAGAAATTTATCAGTGGGCAGGACAGGGGCTGGGCTGTATTGTATCCCCTAAACAAATTCATTATTTTAAATTGAAAAGGAAAACAAGCCTTCGGGTCAATCCTGGGCCTGTCCTTCCCTCCCGAGTTTTTTTCTTCAAATGAAATCCACCCACCCACGCCACGCCGTCCTTTGAAAAACTTTTTCCAATTTTCGTAAACCACACATGCACACACACACACAACCCACATAGCATTGTTCGTTTGGACTTTCACCGGCCTCAGCCTCAACCACGTGTCCCTTTCATCCATATGTAGTGTACCATCCGACACTTGAGTACGACATACGAAACGTACGTCTTTTCGTTTGAGTGAAGGATCACACGGGAAATGGGCATCCCAGCCGAGAATAGGATGGACACTCATTTCTCCGACAGAAAAAAAAAGATTTTGGAGGGAAAACTTTGTCCATTTATTATTGTACTTGTGTGGCACGCGGGGACCGGCACCTGAGCTCCCCAAGCGATTTGTCATTGACATCGTTATGTTATGTATAACTGCATGGAGTGCTATTTGGGTTTATAGGCGGCTATTAGTTTCATCGTTTTGTTTGGTCCCGGGTGAGAGATTTTTACTCTGTGACTGAGGATGGGGGTCATTTATAAATGTTCTGGGTGATACTACCTTATCTTCACAATGTAATGTATCACAATCAACAGTCAGGGTGGAAACAAAGGGTATAGTGGAAATGAGCTCATTGAATGCGAATGGGTGTGAGATTATGCCATAGGAGGTAACAACTACGGATTCAATGATTTTTTAATGTGTCAGAATGTGACTATTTTGAAAATGTACACGAATTTTTAAAAATCCGCTTTTATGTAATTTTTAGAATTCAATGATATTTGTCATCATGCTACTAAACTTTTTTAAATCCCATCGTGTTTTTAAATAATTAACCTGTATTTCAGGCTCCAACTATTCAGGAAAACTGAAATTCAAAGTTTTGGCTAACTTACTTTCTTGAATGTTAAATATGGCTCCCCCAAACGAGACAAGTTGAGCATAGCTAATGAGACTAGTCAGGCGGACGCGATAAAATGCAACTGTGGCATAAGTTTTGCAAGTCCCTGGAATTGACGCCCAGTGTAGGAAAAGCGAGAGGACAGAATAGAATGATGCGGGCGCACGACCCGTCTCCAATCGCCCTCGTCTTAGACAAACTTGATTGGATTTTTTTTTTGAAATGAAGCTAATTTTGATGACTGTCTTATTTTTTGTTTTTCCAGCTTCCCGACAGTTGCGGGTTGAGCATTTCAGAGCTGGAGGCGATGGCAGCCCGACAAGCGCGACAGTTGGAAACACAAGAACAACTGTTGGCAGCCAAAGCCCAGCGTCTACGGGTAATTTACACTACCGACGAAAATTAGTGGGGCACC
>JAAXYW010003532.1:0-11377 GCA_036851895.1 Orthonychiurus folsomi | reverse complement strand
ATTAATTGCCATTAATATTTAATTATAAGTCACCTGTATAGAAATAAATTCACGCATGAGCATATCCACGGGTTGGTACTGATGAAACATTATCAGCAGTTCAATTAAAGTTGGCAGATCCCTATTATGAAATAATAAGCCTATTCCGAGAAATTCCGAAAACTCTAGCGCAACCCATCGTCTCTGGTGTTTCCTCTTGATGAAGTCTCGGATTGCAGAGATATACTGAGTTGCGGTAATGATGTCATCCTCAGCCACCAAATAGTATTCCGACAGGTCTTTGGCATAAGAAAAGAGAAATGCGAAATCAATCACTTGTTTCGTTCTCCAAATCACACGATCCGTCGAATCGTTGAAAGTTCTCTTCGTCAGAACAAAATCCATTGGAGGATAAATTGCGGACGAAGACTCGATTACAATAATAAATCCAGAGTCTAGGTGGGCGCGGAAATTGTCTTGAATAAGCTTCAGCTGCATCTGCCTGCACAAAAACAAGTAAGCAGTAAGTATGATGTAAAATTACAAATTGTCAATGCATTTTGACTCACTTTGCTTCTGGGTCCGTATCCGCTAAGTAAATAATGATTGTTGTGCAATTTCTTTCTTCTGTCGTTGACTCTTTCACAAAAGATTCCAAGGTTTGCTGCAAATAATTTTCCGTCCTGTAAATTGTGGAAATACCAATGGTAAGAAATTTCCTTTCCGGACTTCGGTATCCAGATTTAGGGGGTAGAGTTGCCTGATACGATAGTTGTTCCCCCCATGCTATGACTGGTCCGCCGTAAGTGAAAGGAACTGATCCTGCGTAAACTGTTAAATATTTATTAATACTATTGTGCAGATACTTATTAAATACAAGCCTCCCGTCTGCTGGATAATATCCACGGGTAAAATGCGCAAACAGCACAACACTTACATCGGACGAAATAGATAATATCAGATATTTGGGTCAGGTTAACGCTTGTGGTTTTATACTGCACATGCATTAATGCATAGCAGACGCTTCCATCCTTGTACTTAATTCATTACCTGTAAAGTTCTCTGACTCCATGGTGGTCCTAGAAATGAAAAGACTCCAGACAAATATCCCACACGCGAACACACCAAACACCAGCAAAAATCTCCAAGGCACGCGTCTTACCATCCTGAACCAAAGATTCCTTCCAAATTCATTCATTCACTTTTTTGTGCCAGTAGTCCATTTTTCAAATTATCCACGATTGGCACATATTAATAACCTGCAATATACAATTATAGAATCAGTCAGATTGGCCTGCTAAAATGATACAAAATCGCAGTCATATCGACGTCAATTTTTTAAATGAATTCCTGCATTTAATGGAAGTCAATTAGTCTATTTATCATGTTACGAACCATCCATCCGACGTCTGAATACCAATCTTCAAGCACATGCCATATTTGGAAACCACAGAAAATTGCTGACCTTGCGGTGAATAGTTCCATTCAGGCATTCATAATTTAGAAAACCTCACTTAAACCTGCATACTCTCACTTCAAGTTAAGTCAAGTTAGGTACAAAATATAGCACGCATTTTCCAAATGCCAGCCTTAATTTGAGCTTGCTTCAAACCGACGTCAGAATGCTCATCCCGTAAATCCGGTTTAAGTAATAAATTTCACCACTGACGGCGGCTGAGCTAAATCAGCCATAGATGTCAAAACTGAAAAATTGTCTACTGTGCAACTCAGCAGTGCAGTGGAATGCGGAACAATCCGAATTAAACCTACGTTGCTGTATTTTACACACTGTCTGGATGAATAGCAAAATGAGCCGAGCCTCTCAATTTCGAAATCGTCATCTGAATGAACTCGCCAAGCTTTCTGCTCTGACACTTTGTTTGCACAGATTAGGACTTCGGCGGGCAAATGTGCAGAATGTACGTTTTGTCAGCTGTAGACTGCTGGGAGTGCTAATGTGCCGAAGTTAACTAAGTCAAATTATGTCATGACCAAAGTTCTACTATTTTGTTTGTTAGTTCCACACTAAAATTATTGTTAATGCAATAATTGTAATGTCAAATATGTGTATAAAGTAATTTGTTTGTCAAACACCAAAATTATTAATCCACAGCTAACTCGTGGCGTTGGCGTAACTTAGGAGTATACGCAACTTATAACTACTTGGATATCTTGTTAGTAAAAAATTAAACGTCTTGTACCATGTTTTGTGGCTACGGACGCGATAAGATATGATGCAGAAGTCTTGCCTGCTTACCAGCACTTAAGGTTAAGGTACGTAGGTACCCTCAGTGCGTCGCGTCATGGTCAACGTTCGTCTGAAAAAAATTAACTTATCTAATTTCAATGTAAAATTATTTAATGGTGTCTCACAATTCCGTTCGAAGAGGAGAAGATGTACGTAGCAGAGTGCAAGTAGTAAAATAACGCCCATAATCTTAATGTTTACTTTAAGACGCATTGCTATTTAAATTCATTTTTCACACTGCGGTTCGGTTCATGAACAGGGCCTTCCCTAGTAACCTTTAGTTTTACAATAATAATTATTTTATCTGAAAGTCAAATGCAGTGATAAGTTTGAATAATTAACTAGCAACTTAAACCCTCGACTTTTCCTTCTTTGTGGTGCACATGCAAAGTGAAGAGTGTTTGTTCGCAACAGGCAAGTAACTGTTACTTTGAACCCTTGGTCTACTCTAACTTAACAACAAAATATTTAACTAACTAAAATAATTAAGTGCTATGCAAAGTAGCTACTGGGGGTTTGAAGGTCTAACCAACTCGCACCTGAAAGTGAGATGAGTGAAAGCGTCTCAGCTTACAAATGATGATGGATCAATGCGCCGAACCGATAAGTGCAGTATGGCAGAGAAACTAAATGTCTTGCGTGTGTTATTATAATTGGCTAATAATAACTCCATTAACTTCATAACGCTCAAAACTATGCAATTGTACTGAAATGCGATGCGCTATTTGGCTAATCATTCAACTTATGCATGTATCAACTTAAGAATAATCGAAGTGCAAAACCTAAAGTACCTACCAAGTGTGGTAACTATCTTGAGGATAGAGTAGTCTCAATTCTTTACTCGCTTTAAGACAAACTTCATGCAGTAGCATCCTGTGAATGATTTAATGTTATATAGTGTTTGATTTCATTTAATTTTAATGCAACCATGCAGAGAAAATAAGATATTATATGTTACTTACTGCAAAGTAAAGTTTAGTTGTACTTCTTGTCCGATTCCTCAAGTTTTTACTGTTGAAACCTCACACATTAAGAGTATTAAGTAATACGATAGTGCGGTCAGCTCAGTCCAGTTGCAGTTGCGTGGAAATGGGTGCTGTGCTGTGCAATATGTGCGTTGCTTTTTCCATTAATGTGTTTATCGTAGTGTAATGTCGGTGTCAAGGAACCTTGGTCGGTGTAAGGTTTAGCTCCTGCATTATAATTAAGTAGACACCATCAAATGATTCTAAAATAGACTCCTCACAACAATTTGCGTTATTTGATTTGACGAGCCGTTATGAGCAGAGCACATAATGATGAATGACAATATGATGCAACAATCCACAGTATATAAGCAGCAGCGTACTATGCTAACGACTTCCTGTATCCCTAAAGTAATATGCGTTTGGCAAATAATAATGCGAGTATTGATGCGCTATTGCGTAGCCCGGCTCGCTATGTCGCTATTTGGTGACAATAACCTTTCTATACACAATAAACTAACTTACACCGGATACGGAAGCTTGGGTCTTGTTAATGATGTTGGCAAATAAAACAAACGTTTTTTATGAACGTTTGTATTGACTAACATATGCGCCGCGCGCATCTGAGCAGATTATATATTTTGGTTAATAATAGGAAAAGCATTTTTAAGCTACCGTTTAAGTTTTGTGCGCACCTAAAGAAGTTTTCAACGTAACCCTATTGTAAGGTTTGGGTCGAAGGTTGAGTCGAAGGCAAGTTCTTCGTCAGAGCTATCAACAAATCTACACGTAATAAGTATGACCAGCATAAGATTTGTCTGCCTAATTGAGATTTTTGACTTAAATATATCTCGTAATGACAAGATCAGCGAAGTAGATACAAAAGGGATACATCTTGTAGTTGCGCAGTTAGGAATCCCGGGAATAAAAACACAGAACACACACACAAACGAGTTGGTAAGAATAGTCCTACTCCAGAAATGTTTTTCCAAATTAAATTTTTGCTTTTGGAATTATCATTAGCACTAATACTGCACGATAAATTTTGGTTTTGCAGAAGGTGAAGGTAGTAGTGTAGTTCTATTCCATTTCCCCTCTCAAATATGAATTTTTATATTGCACTATATTCTGGTTCTGGTTCAGCTTTAGAGACAATCATGTGGAATACCTTTCATTGCCAAATTGGCAATGTGGCTTTAATGAAATGAAAGCCTGAATATGTTAAACAAGTACAAGTAATTTGTGCAAACTAACCTACTAACCTTAGACGATGCTATGCTATCACCGGAGAAGGAAGTAAAGTAGCTCCTATTTACTCAAATAGCACTGCCACCGGAAGGAAGCCCATCGGAACAAACACCAGGATTTAAGCACTTAAAATAAAGAAACTGAAGTGAAGGGACTGGACATATGCGTACAGTTCTATTTCTAAACTAAAACTGTCAAAGAAATTGTCATCGTCCTACCACACACCGCACTGCACCGCATGCATTTATTAGTCCCAGTCCGGATCCATCGCCGCGCCAGCCAGACATGTGGCTGCATGCATAAACAATTCCGGTCCAGAAACTCACCTGCCCCTCTCCTTTTGTGCATGCGAAACAAAAAGTGAACCCTTTACACGAACAGGTCGATTTCTCGATTTATTCATGAATCCATTTATTGTGAAGGGGAAAAACATTGGATTGCATGGCATTAGATTTCATTTCCTATAAATGTTCTCGATTCATTTCCAACCCCTACTATCCAATTTATCGGAGCCCCGGACATGCGATCATAACGTTTATATATCGATTTGTCATCAAATTTATTGGAGACAAAGGCAAGTCGGTTCCGTTTTGACTTTCTTTGTTCGGTTCCTTTAATACTTGGAACGCGAGGCGAAAGATATAATGTGTGTCGGGCAGGGATGTCTGAGAGCACAAGAATTTTGTATTGAGTAAACGGATTTAGTTTGGTTAATAGGGTTTTAAAAGTCGGAATTATTATTGCTAAGAAAATATCTCAATTTCCTTAATAACAACATGCGTCCCGCGCTTTGCATTAACTTTGACTCGCACGCATTGGTAAGCATTGTCTTTCTTTATGTTAATATCAATTTCCCCCTTTTTGAAATCCACTGCTCGTGCATACGATTCGCAAAATGCACAGCCATTTGGCAAAATTTTTCTGACTCTTTCCCCTAATTCTAAACTTCCAGTCAAAACTGTCCCATTTGTAATTTTCCGTCTAGCCGTTGTAGATATCCCAGTTAAAACCACGATCCTGGACACGGGAATTGGGGACGGAAACACAATGTCGTATGTGTCACCCGGGTTTTGTACGACACCCCAGAAAAATCCAGGTGTTTCCTTGTAAGCGTATTGGGGGTAAAATTCTTGCAGAACCTGGTCAGGCATAACATTTGGAATTAGTAATGTTTTTAATACCGAAGCCAAAATCTTAGATTTTCATCTACTTTCATGGTAGTAAATACATCAGCAGGCGGGTTTGAGTTTCGAAATTTTCTCTGAGCAAGTGTAAAAGTTTTGTCCGTTTTAATTTGATATTTTCTTTCCAATGTAGACTTTATCCCAATGTGCTGGAAAAGTGATGGAATCCTTCTTATATTCTCACCTTCCGCTATCTGCATTAAAAGATGTTCTATTTAGTACTGCAACACAATTATGAGCTAAAATTTGTTAATTTGTTATAAAAAAACTTACGAGCAACGTTGAAAATTTACGGAGCAGCATATCCACTGGTAAATCTGTATGAAACATTATAAGGAAATCTACCAGTTTTGGCAAATCTTCGGTTTTAAATAGCAGCCCAATTCCAACGAACAATGAGAATCGGAGTGTGACCCAAGGCTGCGCTTGCTTTGAGCGGATGAATTCCTTGATGGCAGTAATGTATTTCGGCACAGTGATAATGTCATCTTCCATTACTAAATAATATTCCGCGGATAAACTTGTGGCATAGGAAATCAAAAATGCAAAATCTACAACTTGTTTTGCTCTCCATTTTATTCTTTTGCTTGATTCGTTGTTGATGTTTCTGAGACTTGTGTTGAGTGTGGGATAAATGCTTGAGTTTGATTCAATCACTTGAATGAAACCCGAGTCTAGGAATGGCTGGAATGTCGTGTGAATTTTATGCAATTGAATTTTCCTAGAAAAATCATATTTGAATGTGTTAATATTATGTTAGTCACAGACAACGTACATAATATTTACTTGGCCGTAGGATTTGTATCTGCCAAGAATATGACGATAACCGCTTCCCGCCTTTCCTCCGGCGTGGATTCGTTAATGAACGATTCCAAAGTTGTACGCAAATAATTCTCCTTTCTATACAGCGTAGAAATCCCAATGATAATAAATTTTCTGGAAGTATTTTGATGTCCATGCGCAGCATAATTTTTTGATTGTAAAAGTAATTGTTCTCGCCAATCTATAATTATTGGTTCCTCTGGCGGGCATGGGTTGATAATTAGCTCTAAAAACATTGCAAAAAAGAATTAACAAGTTTTTGATTTGTTTAATGCTTTTTGCACTTTTGGAAGTGTACATTATGCATTAATACATTTGCGTGGGTGTGCTCCATTTCTACTAATAAAGCACTACATTAAACGTTGCTGAATTAAGAGTCAGGAAATTTTCAATTACTTCGATAATAATCACCTGTGTTTACTTAGCAAAAACCTCTCGTGAACAATAAAACATTGGCTCACGGTTTTCTTATTGCTTATAACATAAAACTAGATTAATATTAATTAACTGTCAAGGGTATTTAAGTGATGGGTTAAATGAGAAAATGGTACTTCACTTCGCCCCATCGCCGCAAATCATGATACGTGATAAATAACGCGATAAATGATATAGGGCTTGCAAAATTAGCATTTATTGTTAATAATGCAGACGAAGTTGACGTTGCGCGTTGCACCTGTTGGAATAGAACTTGGGTGAAGAGCTATAACGGATGGCCTTATTATTGCGGGCAACGGAGTCACTTTTCATAAAATGCAATTGATATAAGCATTAGCACATACCCGAGTTTAAGTCTTCAATATTGCTTGTATTTATGGAAATGTATATTCCGAATAGGAATATGGTAATGATTGCAAGAAAGGAATTTCGAACAACAAAACGCGGAGAGAGCGAGAACATCCCGTTAATATTGTAAACGTATTTGATCACTAACACCGCACTGGAACCCTAATAAATTGCAAAATCACTGGGATTAATGGAAGTGACATTTTTCAAGTATGAACAAGCGGACTATATTTTGTAAAAGGTAAACTTTATTTAGGCAAGGTCTTGTTCATAAAACCCTACCGGAAACTCATGATATATGACGTATTCACCAATAATTCTTCCTGATCCGCTCTCCTTGCCACATGGCGATTGAAAACAAATTGCTCAGCTATCACGCCTTCAACTTCGTCGTGATACTTTGATCATTCACGTAAAAAGAACTTCTAACTGTATCCTAATTTGTGGAAGCTTGTTCCGGCTGGCAAAGCCCAGAATCCTCAAAATAAAGGCGATTTACAGTTCACGCGGCATCATCGGCATCTCTCCACTGTTTTTTTTTGCTATACATGCGTCTTTTGGTTTTACATTTCAGGTCGCCCACTATGTAACTTACACTTGATTCAAGAGAATCACTTGTCACACTTGAATAGCATCCAACATGCAGCCGATCATTACCCTCATCTTTAACATGCGAAAAGAAATGAACAAGGCAGGTATGACATATTGTGTTTTTATTTAATCAACAACATTGTCAAATTTTCATAGCTTGTAGAGGCACGTATATGATACCATTTCTTGCACGCGATAAAAAACTAAACCTATTCTAAATATTATGGGTTAGTTGATATAAAGTTTTTTGAACGCTGTTGTCTATATCAGTCTTTTGCAGAGATCTTGTTAATGAAAGTTCGATTATCACTTTTGCATAACGTATTCTTTGATTTGCTCCAATACTTTCTCAATTCCCTGGTGCAGTCTTGTTACATTTGTTGTTTGATGCAGGTCACGGATCGAATTCATCAAGCTTTCATAAGATATGCCTTTCATTTGCGAGGATCGGCTGGTACACATGTCCGGAGATAAAACGCTGCTTTTGGTTGATACCTATATAGTTTATTTAAAACGAATTGCCAGGTTCAGAAAATATTATTTACTTGTACACATGTTTTAACCTTTACTTCATGTATTGCATTTTTATAGGTGCCACAAGCTTCTATTGTTTGTTTCAATGGAGTTGAAGTTATCAGAGGCTGCAAATATTAATGTGTTGTAATAAGTTCATGCACATAATGGTCGCAAAATAAAAACGCTATAGGCAGTTGTAGGTTCGTTCTTACAATGCGGTAATCATTTGGGACAGCAATGGATTTTAAAAGCGGGGCGTGATTTTGCATGGGTTGTTCCTTTGATGTTATCAGAATTAATAGTAAGTAGTTAAAGTAGAAAACATAGTTAAATTTAATGATTTGAAGAACTTTACCTCAAATTGTAGAAATTCGAAAGACTTAACCAATTCCTCAATTTTAGTACTCAACGCGCAAACGGTTTGTCGAAGCAGGTGATTCTCCGTTATTAACTCTGTTTCTCGATTAGATGAAGTGTGCAGCGAATCCTTGATCCTTTCAAGGTGGCTGGCAACTTCCGGTTGACGCTGGGTCACATATCAAAATTAACTGAAACAATTGTGAACTTCAAAGGGAAAACTCGTATTAGCGAACCTTACCTGGTTGCCCCGTGGCAATTGACCTTTCTCTTCCTCCAAGTAGTATGTAGGAGAAAATTGTGGATGCAAGTGCAAATTATATGGAATCCTGTCCTCAACACAAGGAGTCTGTGCCAAACTCTGCAACTCAGAGTGGAGTCTCCGAACGTATTCGTCATATTGTGCAATCTGATACCCAAAAGAATTCCAAAAGAAAAGTCATTTAAAGCTGATTTCAATATAACTCACCTGTTGATTTCGTATCATAATTTGGTTGTCCTTTTCTTGTAAATCAGCCAAACACTTATCAATTTCATTTAACAAGTTTCCTCCTGTGTTAGGCTCGACCGATTTGGCATTGAGCTCAGCCATTTCCAAATTTAATGCTTCGTTCTCATTTTTCAGAATACCGGTAAAATCCTCCAGCTCATCAGCCATAGCAGCCAGTTCGGTGAACTGTTAGAAAGTAAAAATGAATAGATGCTATATAACCCGCAATGTCGACATTTTGATTTGATAAGCGGCCTATAAAAACCTTTGTCGCGGCCAGCAAATCTAACTTCTTCTGTAATTTTCGAATGCTTTGAAATTCTAAATCGAGCTTTCGTACAAGCTCTTTATTTTCCAACTGAGACTCTTTCAATTTTTCAATTTGACGAGGAAAGAAATCTTCGCATTCCGAATACGCCGGGTCTTCCGGATAACTCTCTACTGAATCTCCATCTCCATGTGAATAGTCAAACTCAACGGCACCCAAAATGACGTAGCTTCTGTACAAAAGCACGTTTTTCTCTAACAGCTCAGAGCGGAGTGCCAAAAACTCGCTTTCAGATTTTATGGAAATCAATTCTTCTTCTTGTGTTAAAATCTAGTCAACGGAATAGCAGATTTTAGCTTCAAGTGCAATATAAATGAGAGAGAATGTGAGTTTTACTTCTTTATAGCTGCGAAGAAGATTTTCCCTGAGTGGTCCGCTTATTTTATCCGACTGTCGAGATTTGGCAGAATATAGATCCTTCTTACTACCCACTCCGGTCTGAAAACAATTTGGAGATATATCCGAAATAAATAAACCGACAAGTTGTCAGCATACGTAACTGAATTTATTTGGTAAATGCGAAATTGGAGTACTTCGATTTTTGGAAAGCGTGATTTGCAACATGACTAAATCACAGTCTTTTGATATCTAACCATTTCTAGTTTAGGCCTGACACAAATATGATTAACCGTAATAAGCAATACTAAAGATTAGCACGACTTGCCACCTTGCTTTGGATTGCAATATTGTAATTATGGTGGTAATACTTTAAAATGTTTGAACTGAGTAATAATATAAATCGACTAGACACGATCTTAAATGTAAAAATACAGTTCGGATTTGGCAATTCACACACCTGTTTGAGCGAAAATTAGATTAAAAATTTGTAAATATTAATGAAATATTTCTACATTAATGGTTTAGCCAGTTCTTGTAATTAATGTTAAATATAAACCAAAGTTCACAGCTCAATTCAACTTGACCAAGAATAAAGCTACACAAGTACTAAAAATATAATTTCGGTAAAATAAAATCATGTCTCACTACAAATTGACAATTTGTTCTCACACAACGAGATGCCTAATAAAATGTCCAAGCAAAATAGAGAAAAGGACTAGTTATCGTATTCATAAAAATCATCAAAAATTTACGAGTAAATGGGTTTATGCGTATATTCATCAGCTACGATATTATCTTAAATGTGAAATACTTTTCCACAGGGAACAGAGGTAGCCGGAGCATTGCCTCTTTTGACAGCCACTAAGGCGTCTTGGAGGTGGTTTATGGTTACCTTTTGCATTGTTATTTCAGCGTCTTTTGAACCCATTGTCCTGGTCCAATTTTGTTTATCAAGCTTCTCTGCCTCAAGCTCACAATGAAGACTCGACAGAAGAGTGTCTTTGGACGCGCACTGAGACTCGAGGAGTGATATTCGGTCTTGCAACTCTTGTACGTGGCTGTTTTCAAAGGCGGAAACGTGAAAGGCCTGCTGGGGTTAAAAATAAACACATTTGCAAAGAAAGTTTAACTTTAACAAAACGAATGGTTGCCAAGGTAAGTCAAAATTTGCATGACTTAAAACGTTTGAATTAGCTTTTGATTTGTCTTAGCTCAGCAAGATATTCACTGAAAATTTGAGTTACCCCATTAGTTAATCTTGGCGATAATTTTGTGTTGTTGTTGAGTAATCCGTTGTGGTTCTAAAAAAATGTATTGGGAATTGCACAATATTAACATCATGTTTAAACCTTAATCCCAGAAAGCAAAGGAACAAGGAACGGAAAGTTAGGGATGAGAAATAAGGTGATAATGCTTAAAAAGATATTTTATGTTTTTTTTAATCATCGGAGCTGCAAAGTTAACATTTTATTCCCAGCACAATATGATAACGGCAGGGCAATTGACTAATTTCATGTTGACACGGAT
>JAAXYW010003531.1:0-11379 GCA_036851895.1 Orthonychiurus folsomi | reverse complement strand
CCGGGTGAAAGTGCAAGTGTAGGAATGAATAATCGAACGACACGAGGTGACCTGGAAACTCAGGTCATTGAGATATTCCTGAGTCAGTGCTCCGTTGAATTTTTACAATTTGTATGTAGTGTATTCTTTGCCGGCCTCGTGGCAATCATTTTGATTTACGGGAAATGTTGTGTCCGGCAAAAATCGGGTAGTGAAGTGGAAATTATAAATCACGACTTATTTCGATACCACATTCCAATATGGTTACTTCAAATGTCCCTTTTCCTCCTTCTCAGTATTTTATTTGGGGAAGCCGTCATTGTGTGGATATCAAAGTTACCGGAACAAGTGCCTACGCTATTGTACATTCGATTGACGAATCCATTAGCTTATATGCTATGTATCGGACTGATGTCGGTTTTATTTCATTCTGCAGAATCCTCCAAAAAACCAAAATATCTTTGGATCAATATAAGTACTCTCCTCATCATATCTGTTTTGGCTGTGATTAGTTTACACGTTCATTTGAGTTTAGGACTCAGTCTTCTTCACGTGAGGATTATTGTTGAGACCTGCAGTGCTCTCATGAGTGTCTCCTTGGCTGGACTCCTAGCCTTGAGTTTTCTGCATCAGGTATGCTGAATACTTTGTAAAATAAATAATATTCACAGTTTTGGCCTTGGTCGTGCACTGCACATTACGTTGTTGTAGCTCCACGTTTCATTTATTGCTAGTATAAAACAATTCGGACCCGATAAAAGATACAGTAGAGCAATGCTATTTCGCTTTGATAAAGTTCCTGATTTTAATATCATAGCCGGTGGAAAATCAGGGTCATGCATGCCACAGGTTGGATTATCCACAAATTGTACATCCTCCTAACATGTTTGCTAAAACTGAGCATTGGGAGGCCAGGCAAATATGCTGCAATTAAGCGCAAAGCATATACGCGCACTGAGCACAATCATTTTTGTTTGCAAAGGGCTTGTCTCTCATCCTTGAAATTCGTGGACATGAGGATAGATTTATTATTATTAACTTTTTGAAAGATTAAAAAAATACAACTACACGCTCCAAGTGTGTTTTATGTCGAACTTGGAAATAAATCACTCAAAAACCACTCTTAGTGCCTAGACGTTTAGAGTATACAGCTAAGCATGGTTATTGTGCGCAATTGCGTTTTTTCTATCTTAATTGTACAATTAGGAGCGCCGGTAAATTGCTGGGCTATGCCGCTTGAGAGTGAGAGCGTAAATGCAAGTGTGAATATGGCAAGGAAATGTCAAATGCGCAGATTAGTTTGAGGAAGAAAAATCTCAAGTTTTAAGCTAAATAGCAGCTATTTTTTTCTGGTTGACTCTTTTTGGATGGCGCGGTTCTGCCAAATATTGTTAGCACATCCACCAGCCTTCACACATATGCATATGCATATGCGAACAGGACTCGTGTTGTGTTTTGTGTTGATCTATTAAAGTAATTTGTGACTGATGACATAAACTCGGCAGTCATTCCCACTTGCTTTGCAATGGAAGTGTGAGGTCCGCATCTTTTTTAAGTAATACATGACAGGATATTCACGGATGTTAGTCATGAGCTGCAATACTCACAAATTGAAATTGCACATGCAATCCAATGAATACAATACAATCCTCGTCACTCACAAAAGAGCTACGCATAAACATCTTCTTTGTGAACCTCCAAATGGAAAGCGTGGATTTCAGATCCATGAATCAAGAACCGAACAGGAGGATTGAAACAGTTAACTTGAGTGAGTTCAAATAATATTCAGGGATTATAATCCACGTAATTGTAAAATCCCAGCTGTCATATTCTTTAACTATTGAAATTGGACTGACCACGACTGTGCATTGTCTGTGTTAGGAGAATTTACTGTTTCCTCTTCCTGGTTTGCCTCTCTTAATCACAGAAAATTGCTAACAAAACCGCTTTTAAATGTAAAAAAAATGTATAATATTATAAATCAATTATATACCATTTATAACTACAGGCTTTCAGCGTTCCATTTACAAACTTAAGGAAATTTTCAATTTCAGTTTACCACAATCGGATAATAGGCAGCAAGCAGCTCAACCATTGCATTGCAGTGCAGTGCAGTATGTAATGTGCGTGTATAACCTTGCGCCTTTGCGTCGCGCGTCGTTGGTTTAATTCCACGCAAAAGCATGTTCCATAATTTATTCTGAATGCCTGAATTTAGATTTAGCAAGCGGAAATCCTTCCCCTTTGTTTTGCCAAATTAAAGCATCGGAGTTAATTAATGTTTAATGCCTGAATAACAATTGGACCCTTGAGCAATAAAATTAAAGTTGTCTCCATCCCATATAGCAAAATTTCGCTGCGTATATATTTGTATACGATATGCAAGTTCATATGGAATTCGAGTTAATATTTAATAGATAAATGATTTTTAAGCGTCGCTAGACGAATTTCAAAAATGTCTATTAATTATGAAAGAAGAGTAATATTTGATGAAATACTTGACACTGGAGTGGCCAAATGTACTTTTTACATTCTCGGTTAATGATATACAAATTTTACAGACAAAGCATGAAAAGGACGCAGAGGGTGTGAAATTGATTGACGTCAAGTACTTACACTATTACTCCACACTTTTATCCCGACTGACATTCTACTGGTTTACCGCCATTCTTCGACTGGGCTACCGGGAACCCCTTGAAGAGGAAGATCTCGGTGACCTTCCTAAAGAAGAACATTCCAGATTCCAGCTCAATCGATTCCAAGCTGTGTACGAAGCAGAGAAAGTAATACAAATGATGATTAAATACTAAATACAGACATAGAAAATATATCATTTATTACCAAACCCGTTTCTTAACTACTAGGAAAAAGTAGAGAATTCTGGAGGACAGAAGGAATTTAGTTTGTGGAACTGCCTATTCCGGACATTATGGGTTTCGTTGATCATCGGAGGAGCATTTCGCCTAGCCGCAGATTTTGCAGGATTTGTGGCTCCACTCGGAATTCGAACGATTGTGGACTACATTGGCAAAAATACCACAACGGTTGAGGATTTTGGAATAAGTGGAGTTGAATATTTGACAATCTCCGAGATCATGTCCAATGGCTACATCATGGCTATTGTTGTACTGTTGTCTGGGATTCTACAAAGTACATTTTCTCAGTGTTCAACTTTCCTGGTGAATTCGGAAGGAATCCACATCAAAATTGCACTTCAGGTGAGTGATGGCCAGTAAATCATTCCAAATCATCTTAGTATTCCACTTGCATCGTCTTCAAACTAATTTATTTTACAGGCATTAATATACAAAAAAGCATTGACGCTTTCACCCACAACAGCTTCATCTGAACAACCGTCTAGTAAATCCGAGGAGGCTCAGGATGAGTCCGTGGATGGTGGTTCTGTGCACAGCAGTTCTGGATTTGACAGCGGATCCATCCTCAACATCATGTCTGAAGACACAAATAATGTTATGATGTTTTTCTGGATGGTTCATTTTATTTGGGCAATTCCACTCAAGGTGTGTGGTACTATTAATGCTATTTAACACGTATTAACTTTCGCTACAGGTCACCCTGATGAATTAATTGTTATTCGACTTTACTTCTATTTGTTTTGCTTAGTTAGCAAGGAATGAAATTTTGTAATATTATAAATAAAGATGACGATCCTTTTAGCTAGCCATCCTCATGGTCCTCCTTTACCTCCAGCTTGGCTACAGTGCGTTAATCGGAGCCGGGATTTGCATTCTAATTATGATTCCCCTTCAGTTCCTAATTGGCAAGAAAATGTCTTCCAACTCTAAGGAGCTAATGGTAAGTCAGTCTCTCAGCACAAATACCTGCATGTATGAATTTATATGTGTGAAGTAATTATATATGCATGCCGTGATTGCTTATTAGCGTTGACAATGTCATCACTTAGGATGATGTACCTTTAAAAAAACCATTGTTGCTTCCGCCATAGCTTCCATATTTGGTTATTTGGTTGGATGACATGCATGGTATGATATAAGTCAAAAGAATTCATGTTATTATACATGCGTGTTTTTTAATGAGTAGTGCTTAATGGCAATATATTTATTTTTGTGCTCTGCATATGCTTTACCTTATTGTGTCTGTGAGTAAGTCCAGATTTACAATCACAATTAAGCGGAGCATACTATTTTTTTATTGACTGTTGAAATGTGGTCATGATTCTTGAGTACAACGCGCAACGTGTGAACGTGAATCACTGTTTGTATTGAATGGATTGGAGTAACAAAATGTGATTAAATCCTGGTCGGATTTAACCTCGTAATTAATGTTCAGGGCCTACAATATTTTACCTTCATATTACTTGGGAGTTAAACTTGCTGAACTGACAGATGCAAACAAATAATCAGACTGAGGATTGGCAAATTTTATAAATAGGATTTTGTGGGATGAATGTCTAACCTGCCATTGACAATTGAGGGTCATTCTTCAAACCGCAGGGTGCCGTTTAGCAAGTATTAAGCCAATTACGTGTCTACGACTGGAAAAAAAATTGGTCGGAAAAAATTGAAATTAAAAGTTTATTTTTTCAGCATTTGTTGGACACAAACTGGCGTCTAAATGTAAATTAGTGACGAGAACTTAAAAGCGGACTTACCATAATTTAGTATGAACAACGAATGCATGCTTTATTTGATCGTCCAATTTGATAAATGATTCAATTGCAATTGCCTGCATACCACCGCATCGCTCGGTTAAATTGACATTCATGTACATGCCTACAGTGCTCTCCCACAGACTAACAATAAGACACGTTTTTGTTTTCTATTTACAAACAGGAAAGGTGTGACGAGAGACTAAGATCCATTAGTGAGATAATACAAGGAATCAAACTCCTTAAACTCCACGGGTGGGAATTGATATTTACAAAACAAGTTTCATCTATTCGAGAGAAGGAAATGAAGAATTTGGATAGGGATTTACTCTACCGTTCTGTTATGAGTAAGCTGGAAATTACGGTTTTAAATGCGCTACTTAAGCTTTGCAATAATATCAATAATAATTCACATTTCTGACATTAATTATGGAATTCTTTTGTACAGCATTCCTTACCCACATTTCCTCAGTACTAGTAACAGTGGTTACATTTGGTTTGTATCCGTACATCGAGAGTGACAAGTTGGAGCCGTCAAAAGTTTTTGCTGGTCTCGCATTATTTAATCAACTCACGGTGCCTCTCTTCATCTTCCCCATCACGGTTCCAGTCGTGATTGATGCTTTGGTAAGTACAGCTTTTCTTTGTAATTGACAATAAATAAAGTTTTTAGTTAACATTTCATAATCTTTAGTCCTTGCAAATTGCTTCTGAACCCTACAATTACGAAATATATGGCATTGGCTTGGCATTGCAATTTTAATTATTTAATTGCAATTTTAAATACAACTTGATAGTAACACATACATACATATAACCACTCCCGACCCTTATGCGTGTTTAACATGTGCTTATGACTTTTGTATTTTGCAAGAAATACCCAATACCGCGATAAGTTCTTGTATGACAGCTTTGCTGGTGGCAGAGTAGAAGAATCACCATAATTTGTATCTTTGAATTTGCCATGACAAATCGTCATCTTATTACAATAATTGACCCACTCCAGTTCACCTGATTTTCATTATTATTCAAAATTTAGCGCTAGAAATGGTCTTATAGTTTTGGAACATACAAGTCTGCCGGAAATTGATCTGAAGGCCTGATCTGCATATCTGGTAGCTTGTGGGTACCTTACCCTCCTATCATGACTGGCTCTTAATATACATAACAGCATACATTGCAAGATACAATGCGCATTTGAAAATTATATTTAATGCAATGATAAGGTGCAGAAATTGAAGGAATGAATTGACAGTCTTAAATGAATTTCAAAACAGTATGAAATCTTGAGGTACTTTGTCCAATTCCTTAGAACACGGAATGAATATTTGCAGCAGACAAACGAGCGTTTCTGGTTTGTAGCCTATAATTCACTTAAAGTGAAGATTCAAGAGGGTGGAATGTTGATGGGATGACTCAAGTTGATGTGTAATTCTTTTTATTGAATGAACAGGTGAGCACAAGACGTGTAAGAGAATTCCTTCTCTTGCCTCAAGCAGCAACCTTGCCCAAAGACATTTCTGAGGATGATCAGCAAAATCTGAAAGAAGTTAACAGCGGCGGCGGAGGAGATGGGGTAGGGAATGCAAATGGTGGACTCAAGGATCGGATTCATTCCTCGACATCCAGACTGGACGGCAACCTGAGTCTTCCACCCTCCAAGAAAGGAGGAGACATTGCGGCGAGTACGGATTCCGTATTTTCACCAATTGCTGAAGACAATGAAGATGAGGAAGAAGAGGAAGAGGAATTGGAAGTTGGATTGGTGGATGAGGAAGAGGATGACAAAATTATGAATTTGACTTCCAGTATGATATTACCATCATCGACAGCTGGATCCGACGCAAATTTGGATGATGGTGGCGGAGTTTTGAATGCGACGTCAATTGTATCTGTACATAATGGTCATTTTAGTTGGGAGGAAGAAAATCATCATGAGCATGCGCTGAGGGGTATTGTGACACAAATTCCACAGGAGAAGTTGACGGTAATTGTTGGATCCATTGGAAGTGGAAAGACTTCTCTGGTGTCAGCACTTCTTGGGGAAATGCGTGCTGTTAGTGGGGAAGTTAAATGGAAAAAGTACGTTGCTTGAGATAATTTGAAGAGTAGTATGTAAATTGCTTGTTGGTTTTTTTTCATTCTTAAGCAACAAATCTTGTTCTCTTTTTTTTAGTGACATTGACATTCGACTAGCTTATGCAGCTCAGAAGCCTTGGATCCTGAATGCGACTGTGAGAGACAATATTTTATTTGGAAAGGCGTACAAACCCAGGCGCTACAAGAAAGTCATTGATGCATGTGCTCTTCAACCTGACATTGACATTTTACCGGCGAAGGATGCTACGGAGATTGGGGAAAGGGGTATTAATCTGTCCGGCGGACAAAAACAGAGGTAAAGTTGTAAATATTTCTTAACATGTGACTACAACGCTATTTACAATAACAAATGGGAAATTCAACAGGGTAGCAATCGCAAGGGCACTTTACTCCAACGCAAATGTCGTCATTCTGGTACGTTAATAGTTTCATAAATCCACGATCATTCACATTCATTAAATTATTTGTAGGATGATCCATTGTCTGCCCTTGATGTGGAAGCTGCACATCTTGTATTTCACTCTGGGATCAGGAAATTTCTTCTCCGATATCGACGAACAGTCATTTTGGTCACACATCATCTCCCCGTTCTCCTTCATGCGGAACATGTAAATTAATTTTAAATCAGCCAACTTCTTCATCTGTTTTGAAATCTATTTTACGCTTGCATCCTGTTTCTTGCGAATCCGTGAATAATTAATTCATGGACATAAAATCGCTGCTGTGCGTGTAGGGAAAGAGGAATGACATCATAGTCTGCATTGTCTTTTGACAAATGACAAAAACAATGTCATGGATCGGTGCGTTTTAACTCCTCCAAAAGCAGGAACCGGAGACATGACATTTAAGTTTACATTTTAATGAAATAAACCAGCCAGGCAACGACGACACAAGCGACGCTTAAATTATTGATGGTCAACATATAAATGAGTTGCCGGTTCTTGGAAATCGGACAATGAACAATTTGCCCAGAGATGAACTAAAATTATAAAACAGGAGATTAATATTGTGACACGTGCAGCAAATTTTTGTGTGCGCTTCCTGGTGTATCTTGAATTAAATGTACCTCTACCTCAGTAGTGAATAGCGTGACTCCGAGAATTAAAGGCGAATATTTGAATTAATATGCAAAAAACACATGCAGTCATTATGTCGATTTTCATACGTTCGTAATCTGCGTTAATTTGGCGTTAAATAAAAGTAAGACATTCATAGGGCAGACACGGTACTGTTCTGCTAGTGTCTTCAAGTACATTTAGCAAAAAAGCGGTTTTGTTGGATACTACTAAGGATTTTCTCATGCAGATAATAGCCATGGACAAAGGGCAAATCCGTATTCAAGGGAATCTGATGGATATTCAGAAGAATGATCCAAAAATCTATGAAGAGTGGAAGGAGATCATGACAAAGAAAGAAGCAGAACTTAAGAAGCAAATAACTAAAACTCCAAAGGACCGATGGCAACTAGTCAAGAACGTCTCAAAATTTGGCCTTCAACTAAAACACTTAAAGAACAATCAATCCACATGGAAAGAGAAATGTGACGAGGTGAGTCAATCAAGCGTTTCGCTTTCGCATTCAGCGCAACTGCTGTGTACACTGCATGTGTACGTCTAGACTAGATGTAGATCTTCACATACGATTGGATCGTCATCCAATTAAATATTAATCACTTGTTTTGATTACATGAAAATAGTCCATTGCATGTTCAACATTGCAGTGCGCAGTGCAGTTGTTCGTTCAAATCCTTGGCATTATCGCAAGCAAACTAATTTATTAAGATATGATCCTTATCATTAAATAAATGTATTTTTAATTGGAAAAGAATGCTGTACTGCAAAAAATTAACAGCAGGGAAGGATTTTCCATTTACCAATTTGCAAAAATCAATTGCATGCAGGAAGTCCTGTAAAAAATTTTAAAAAATTGAGAGGGACACAGAAATTTGAAGAAAAAAAGTCTCACACACTCCTCTACCAATACAAATCAAGGAATTCAAGTTCCTAGTTTTTGAACCAAACTGTCCAAAGGGTTTTAGTATGCAATTTGACATCTTTCTTAGCATGAACTCCTTCGTTTCGTTGTCGTGAACATTAAAAATTTGAAATAAGGATTTTATTGCAACGGCCTATTATTAAATTTGGAAAAGGAATATTTAGTGGGCTTTTTAGTTAATCAGTTTACTTAATGGTGTTTCTGTACCTTTGCACAGGGAAAAGCAGCTTGTGATGCGTACAAGAAACGGGGAACGTTTTCACACTACCGTAATTTATCACATGATTTATTTTTACCGAGTGACGAATATCACGATGATTTTATGACCCCGCTCTTCCGTCGAAGATGCGTTAGTCGGACATCGAGGGAGAGCAGGTAAGGCAAAGGCATCCCAATGCATGCGTGTGTTGGGAATGTGAAATTGAGGCTCTTCGCTTTCTCGTTCTTTAGTGTGCGTGGCTGCGTATGGGCTGGGAAGTGTGAGTCAAGTAGAATGGATTGAGGCCATAGTGCATGGATGGGGGTGTAGCTCAGATGGTAGAGCGCTCGCTTAGCATGCGAGAGGTACGGGGATCGATACCCCGCACCTCCAAATCAACTTTTTACTTTTTTTTCATCAAAATGTTGTTTTATTTATTTAAACAAATTATTCATGACTAAACATGTAAAAATGTAGTTGATTTTGCTATACAATTTTTGTTTACAAATTAGATACTAACATTTTTAATGACATTTTAAATAATTCAGACCATTTGCACTGTACGTATGTAAGGGGCGGGAAATTTTCTTACTTTAGAGGATATTATTTGAGAATGAGAGTAAGAGGGCAACGGAATAATGGAGTGTATTAACTGATAAAACTGTCTTTCTGCTTTACACTTTCTAAAGTAAAGGGCTGCATGCTTGATTAACTAAAATCCACACTGATTTGATTTTGTAGAGCGTCCGCATCCTCTTCAAAACATCCACTACTGACCAGAATGACATCCTTGCAAGTGGAAACGGAAACCAAGGCAAGAGGTTCACCAATGGTCCTCAAGAAATTCCAAAGAATGCAATCTCTTCCGGTTGACGAGGAAGAAGTTTGCGGAGATCCAGAAGGTGTGCGGGGGCGAGCTGGAACTTATGACACTACGACGACTGGGCGTCAATGGAAGAAATTTAAAAATGCTATGTAAGAATACTATATTTACAGTTTTAAATATCATGAGTTTACTTGACAAAAGTTAAAACAAATTAATCACTTACAGGAAAGCATTGTCAGCTTCAAAACCAATAAATACAATCGGATCTTCAACGACCGAATTGGAAAAATTGCCTCTTCCGCCACCTCCACCTGCCCAAAGAGCAATTTCAACAACCTCGGCTGTGAGCAGCGATGTTGAAAATGTTGATGATCAAGAAGGAGATGGTACTTAATGCACAAATTAATTTGTTATTTATTATTGTTTTGTGACTAGTATATTGATTTATTCTTATTTACAGGGGCCGAAGAAGCTTTACTAAATCGTGAGCGAAGTCAAGAAGAAAGGGAATACGGAACAATTCCAATTAAAGTGTATCTGTCTTATATCTCTGCCTGTGGAAATGTGTTAAGTCTCGTATACTTGTTTTTCTCAATTGGCTATGAAGCTGTACGAGTGTACACCAATTTCTGGCTCAAAGAATGGAGTGATGAAGTCCACAAGAGCACAGACGAGGAATACGAGGATGTCATGTCACACTACTTCAATATTTACGTCATTTTAAGCATTGTCACTGTCCTTGTGTCCTTATTGTCCAATTTGATCGGGAAACAGGCCGGAGCAAATTCAAGAGAAATTCTACACAGTAATATGCTGCAAAGGGTTGTTCGATGTCCTATGAGATTCTTTGACAGCACTCCAATTGGTCGAATAATAAATCGGTTCTCTTCAGACGTTGCTGTAGTTGATAGGGTATGCACAAAAACTACCAAACAAATGCAAATGGCTTTTAATTAAGCGTTTTATCAAATTTTTTGCTTTTCAGAAATTGTGCATATCCATGCAAAGGTTTCTGCAATTTGTTTTTCTTTGCGTTTCGGCTATCATTGTGAACGCCATTGTGAATCCTTGGTTCCTCATAGTCGTGCTGCCAGTTGTAGGGATTTATTATTATATCCAAAGATTCTACAGATATTCCTCCAGGTATTTACCCTAATTATTTATTTACGTATTTTTGTAAGTCATTTAGTGTCAGTCAATTATTTTCATTAAAATTAGGGAGCTCCAAAGGATAGAAGCAATTTCCCGCGGACCCATCTACTCTCATTTGCATGAAAGTTTGGAGGGATTGTCCACAATTCGAGCATACAAAGAACAACGAAGATTTACGAATCAAATGCTGGTCAATATTGATATGAACAACCGTGCATCTATGTTCATGAACGTAGGGAATCGGTGGTTGAGCATATCTTTAGTAAGTTGTTTAATTTGGTCTGTAAAAAATGCTACTTATATTTTTTAAAACTTATATCTTTTAATTTAGGACTACTTGGGCAGTGTGATTGTATTTTTGGCAACAATGGTGTCAATGGTATCTTCTCATTTGTACCCTGATGTTGTGACGCCGTCCATGGTGGGCTTGGCCATTAACTACACACTCCTTGTCCCGGTCTATCTGAATTGGGTCGTCAAATTTCTTGCAGAAGTTGA
>JAAXYW010003530.1:0-11384 GCA_036851895.1 Orthonychiurus folsomi | reverse complement strand
AGATTTTATCTAACAACCACTGCTTAACATGCAGGACTACCCTCAATACAAGTTGATAAAAATCTACAAATTTTCTTGCAAATTTGGTGTGATTTTCAAACAGAAAAACAATTATGCCAGTAGACAGCATAACTGTAAGTAAATAAAACATGGCCTTAACTTTAGGGCTGTGTTTCAGCGAAAGTGGTTTGGGAACGCTAGAACCCTCCTTTTGCCATGTAAGCTTGGACATGTAGACATATAGTATATATGAAAAATTTCCAATATATGCTCAGCTAATATATCATTTTCTAGTAACTTTACAATTCCGCTGGACAACTCTTCAGAAATGCTCTCTGAACATAAACCATTTTCTAGTAACTTTACAATTCCGCTGGACAACTCTTCAGAAATGCTCTCTAAACATAATGAGAACACCTCTTCGTCTCTCAATCTTTGCTTTGTTGAGAAGTGGACATAAATTATACTATCAATAATTTCTTCAATTTCAGCCAATATGCCACTTTCTTGTAACTTTGCATCATATGCAAGCCTCTTCTGTGCAAGCAAAAGGCAAGATTCCTCAAATGTCAAACTTTCCGTGTACACATACATATTCGCTTCGTCAAAACTTGAATAACCGTTGCGTCTGTAGAACGTGGTAAGAGTGTCCAAGTATTCAGACTGCATGGTTTCGTTTTCTGCAGTTAACGTATCCAACGCTATAACGTATAGTTAACGTATATTTAACGTATCTTAGCACTTTGTAAATTGCTTTTTGAGTCATACACTCTTATCTTGATTTGAGTCATAACTTTTAAAACCATCGTCACATCCTCGAAATTCAAAACCAAAAAAGTCGATTTCTTTTTTATCATGAAGCTTTCGGCATAATACGGGAAGAAGGAGCCAACCAACAGGGCTCTGTGGCTCAAGTCTCTAAGAGGACTAATGCATAAAACACATGTAAGAAAGGCGAGGCTCCCTCTTACCAATAGTCTACCCTGCCTAGTATTGTACTGTTGGATAGGAATGTTCTCCATTATGTTGTTACTGTTCTCTACTGATCTTCGACGATTTATTTAATTGTTATCTAGTTTTCAGTTGATGGATGACAAAACGCTCTTGTCATTTACAAGTTTACTCTTACAGCACTGAGCATTAAGTAAAGCTTTTGAATTAAAACTGAATGGAAAAGCAAGAAGAGAGATATAATTTTACCAATGAGTCTAGAATAATAAAAACCGCTTGAGAAACTCATTATTAAGAGATCCTAAGCTGCTTTTACTTTTGTCTAATTACTAAGTTTTATATTTTTATAGTACATTTACTGTACATATAGCATAACGTTTCATTTCAGCAATATAGCTCAAAAAGTTAACATCAAATTAAATTAATCCGTTAGTCGTCGTCCGCTGATGCATGGACAATTCTCCAAAATTTAAATCTGTCCTGATGTGGTTCGTCCATCATTTTGATTTTCGACGTGATTGATAGACGCCGTGCTATTTTTGTACTGTCGCTGGAGACTGGTTCCCAGATTTGGATTTTGCTCCCAAGCTCCTCAATGTAAAACGGCTCTCTGTATCAAATGAAAAATCAAAATTTTCCCGCCAAATTACATTTCTTTTTTGCATCGTCGCAATTTGCACTAACCTTGTTTTTGCAAAATTGGCAATGACCCCCGTGAGGAATTTTACTACGCCGTAGTCAGGATCCGATGTTTTAGTTGATGGGAAAGACACGCTTCGATTAAATACATAAAATTCGTCCTCCCCATGCGCAACACCTGAATAATTAATACTTTTGCAATTATCATAAAAATAGTAATCTTTGCATTAATACCTTTGAATTCTCATCTTACCCCATTTTACTCGATCAAGTCCCAAGTATCCGGCCGCAGATTGCTTGCCCTTGTATCCAAATACAGATGAATAAGTTGGCGCCACATTTGAATGTGCTGCTACTGCTTCATGGCTGGGAAAATTGAAGTATCGATCTGACCACAGCTAAATTTAAAATTCCGAGAAGTTACTCCACGATACCATAAATTGACATTCATGAAATTCGCATTTTTGCACAATTTACCTGAGAAAGAAGATGGCCTTGACCTGGCCTTAGCCCATCTTTTCCAAAATAAAATTCGGATATATTTCTGGACAGCGCCTGCGCAAGTGCAGGGGATACCCGGTATTTGTAGTCCAGAATTAAAGTAGACACGTTGGACCATTTCCTCATAAGTGGTTTCATCATTCCAAACGTTTCCAGTACTAAAATTTAAATAAATACATTCATAAATGTTTGTTACACCGAAAACGCGGGAAATTTGAAATACATACACATTATGAACGCATCACATTCGTCGTGAACATTTGAGTTGATCCATGGGTATTTTGCTGTTGCATTTCTACTGTACGTTTGATGAGGATCTTCCGTAAGGAATGCGTCAGGCCCGGGTTTTTCAATGACAGGACCGAATATAACAGCTGGTAGTGAATATGAATCCTGGCGGGGGAATTTACAAAAAAATAGTATTGCCTATGTACTTTAAAAGTATAACTGTGTACTATTAACCTTACATAAACTGAATCCTGTTTCTCCACTAATGAAAAAACGTTGATTTTCCGAAGGCAATTAACGAAGCCTTTTGAATTCGTCGCCGCCAGAGGGCAGCGCGTGAGCTTAGCCAGCTTGCCATTCACGTGGGGAGTGAGGGCAGGGGGTTGAATGACCCAAGGGTTGAATGCGTTTCCACTGAAGGAGATGCCAGCGGAAAAGTACTCTCGTGTCCTATTGGCTAGCATGTGGAGGTGGACGGATGCTGCCCCTGCACTGCCCCCGAATAACGTAACAAGGGATTTGTTGCCTCCGAAATGGTGGATATTTTGATTTATCCATTTTAGAGCTAGCACTTGGTCTTTTAGCCCATAGTTTCCTGGGCTGGAAGAATCGGATGTGCTTAGGAATCCTAGATATTTTGTTAATTTAATACATTTATAATCCCGTGTTTATAGTTAGGTTATTTACCCAGTACTCCTAGTCGGTAATTAACAGTGACCAACACAACATCCTGATCCAGAAGATACGCTGGTCCAACTTCATGACCTCCGCCAACAGTGAATGCTCCACCGTGAAAGTACACAATTACCGGCAAATTAATCTCGATTGTAGAATTACCTCGAGAAATCTGCAAAACTAAAGATTTGAGATAAATATTTGAATGTGATATCTATGACTGACTCACTTTTGGTGTGTATATATTTAACACCAAGCAGTCTTCTTTGCCGAGGATTTGAGGGATTTTTGCTACATTCATTTGAGCGCAGTAGACGCCCGGACCTTTAGCCCGTAAAACTCCCTTCCATGGCCTTTTTGGGTTTGGCGCCTAAATTTAAAATAATTTGAAGTAACCATTAGTAAAAACAATTATGCCGGAGGCCGAATTTCACCTACCCTGAATCTCAAATCTCCAATAGGTGCCTCTGCATAAGGCACAGCTTCAAATCCAAAAATTTCCCGCCTCTTTGCTGTCAGAAGAGTAAAACCCTCCAAATGGCCCCCCGCCGTTAATTCTACTAGCACAGGTGGCGCTGGCGGAACGACTGCACTGCGGCGGGTAAAGACCGCACTATCACTTCTAGCTTGTCTTGCCGCCAAGTGCTCGTCGTAATTATATTCACAAGGAAAAAACCCACAAAATAAATTTAACACAAAATATGATACTAAAACCATTTTTTGATACGAAATTTACGGGTGGGTGTACTGGGATATTAGTGGAAAAGAACTGACCAAGCGCCTGCGCGTGTGCGGCGCCGCAGAGGTCGACATAGACAACGCAAACTGAAAATTTGTGAATGCCAAGTACATACATAATACATTAGTAAACGGCTACGGCTGGGAAGAAGAGTGTCAATGTCATGCAATTCAGTGGCAGTGGCAGAGCAAATAACGTGAGAGGAATTTGGATTAAATTCACATACGTCGTACGCGCAAGCGTATTTGCCCTTTCTATTTGTTCATAATCTTTCAGGTTAAAATTAGTTAGTTAAAATGTGCTGCGGTTTGAAGTTTCCATCCAGGAAAGTGTATTAACACTGATAAAGTTAATGTTCAATTAATTTAATGAATTATAGTTAAGGTGTTCCGTAGTAAAAGTGTTAATTGTATTACGTTGTAGCAGATATTTGCTCACATTTCCACTGATTACGGCCAAGGCAGGCGAGGTAAGAGATGCACAAGTGAAAGTGCGACCATGCGCACGTGTATACTTGATTGTTTTGTTTTTCATTTTACCCAGTCAAAAATTGTATGAACGAGTGCAATCATGTGATCAATGATACAGTGATGTTGCTGTGCATTGCATTGGGGAATAGGTTGTTGAGCAAGTATTACATACACATCCAACAGGGCACGTACTACAGGGGTGCCGGTTTAAAACGTAAAAAGTTCAGAATTTTTTCTACCTATACACGACGCTTGTGGATTTTTTTTTGATTATTTCTATATGGTGCCCACCAATTTCGGCAATCATGCGGAGACGGCGCTTCGGTGCCTGTTCAAAAACTGGCTCCCCCAGTAAGCCCGAACACCGAAAGCATGATGAAAGTAGTTTGCGAGCCATTTAAACGTATGTTAATGTCGTCATGTTGCAAAATTCTTTCCCACATCGGTTTTTGGAGTTCGACCTCGAGTGTTGGATTCAGAACGAAGCCAATGTAGTAGCTAGTATTAATCATGGCTTTTGGTGAAACAAATATAAGAGGAAGTATTTCCTGCCTGCCATACACCCAGCAGCCACCACTTTCTCCCCAAAACTTTCTCGATGTGGTTTCACTCAACTTTCAGGTGCATTTTTAACCCTCCGCACATAGAAAATTTTTAATCTGGTGCTCGAATCTTGCACACGGAGGAATGCTTCGTCCAACGCGACACAAAATTCCGACTTTGAACACTCCAGGTGGTCACTGTACAGCTTCCGGGCATTCGTCTTCCGGTTTTGTATGTGTGACTCCTTCAGGGCGTGCACTTACGGTTTTACTTTCACCACTTGTTACACATGAATGCCTTGGTAGAACACTTTAATGAATAAATCAAATCAAATCAAATCACTATGTCCAATTTTTTTAATTGCCTCCTGGATAGTACCTCTATTCAATTTTAATGGGCTTGCCATGAAAAAATGGCTTGGCGTGCTTTTTTTTGAGGTCCAAGCTCCGATCTTCTTTAAATCCGATTTTGTCACCTTTCGGGGTTTTCGGTTTCTGAGGGGAGCCGGCACGGAATTTAACAGGGACTGCCTTCAAATTCGTTTGTCAGTCTTTATTGAATGGATTGTGGTGACGGACAAATTCTTCCCATGCCGAAAAAGTTGTTTTTAATGGCGGAAAGGGTAAAACCTTGCTCGCAAGGTAGTTTCACCCGTTGCTCACTTTTAGGGGACACTGAGGGAGCCATTTTTTGGTTTCGGAACCCCAAAAAATTCCATAGTCAAGTCTGACTACTAACCAACACTGGACAAAAATCCCGGTTCTCTACTACGCGCCATATATTTTCTATGCGAGCGCAAACTTTTTCCGTTTTAAACCGGCACCCCTGTACGTGCGTATGACTCACTCACAATGCAGAAGATCAAAACGCCTTGAACACAAGAGAAGTACGCAAAATCACATCCACAACATTGTTTCCTCTTCCTCTTAAACCATGATTTATGGGTTAAACTTAACTTAATTATTGTAACCTTCCATATCTTCTTCACATTGGGAAATACCTTGGAATGGAAATGTTCTTATCATTATAATTATTAGACTCGTATTCAAATAGTTTGTTGACCATATATATGCAAAGCTGAGGGAAACCATGTGACACTCGGCGGTGCAATACTATTATTCGGCTAAATCAGTTTTACTATTATGTATGCTAAGAATAATTAAAATTTGAGCTTTCTTTTGCATTGACTTTGGAAGTGGTTTATTTAGATAAGTAGTTTTATTTCGGCGAGATGTCGCTTTCCAAAGTTTTAACAACGTCGATTAAAGAACACTACTATTCCCAATATTTTTTGACAACAAACTACAAGCCCTAAAACCAATGAAGTCCACAATTTTTAAATGATAGGCAGCCTAACCATTCACAAGTCTGCGGTTGTAAATACCCCAGGATATTTCGTCCAACAACTACCGATTGCCGATAGAGATAGAAATCCATCAAAAACGGATACGTCTGGTGGCACAGGCTTGTAGAGCCCTCCATAGCAATAAATTGTCTCATTGGGTAGACCAAATCTGTCCTAAATTGCTATAAACGTTTTGTAAGCGATTGGTTCCTTTCGATTGGCGATTGGTTCCCGAAATCTACAAGGGGAAGCACTGTGCTCCGACCGGAACGGGATATTTCCGTTCCGTCCCAAACTGGACAGGTTTCGTAATAGATCGGAACCTAAATTTCTGTTCCAAAAATTTCGGAACGGAAATCGGAAGAGATCGGAATGCCCATTGTCCCGTTCCGTCCCATTCCATTCGGCACCGGATATCCCGAAAATCATTATAATTTCATGTGAAACCAGAGTATTAACTGATTTTGGGAGAATTAATTGTTTCAAAAATTAGAGATTGGCGCTTTGTGTTAATCGACTCAATTTTAAATGAAATTAGTCTGAATAGGAATTTACAAATTTTGTCTGTTATGATAAGGTTTTCAACATGTTATTCAAAGCAATGCATGTATACTTCACGAATCGGAATATCCCGATCGGAGCGGAACGGCACGGAACGGGATAGGGACGGATCGGAAGAGCCATAATTCCCTTCCGTAGTTTTAGGAACGGGACGGAGTGTTTCCGGAACGAAACGGATCGCACTTTCCCCGGTCTGTTCCGTCCCGATCGGAGCACTGGAAACGCATTAGGGTGAGTACTTTGGCCCAGAAAACCTCCAACGCGAAAGGAATACGATAAAAAAACAGGGCAAGTGCTATATCCATCTATGTAGCACCATTCCAAAGCGAGCTTATGTGGCGTAGTAGTCTTGCCCTCAATGCTAAAACACCGTCATTTTTGGCAACGTCTGGGTTCAATCCTCCGTCGACTCGTAAATTAACTTAATGTTCTAAACTATAGATTACAGCATGACAATTTAGTGTCCGGACACCTACCTTGAGAAAGTTTGGATGACATAACTTTGAACTGGAATGTTGGATTTTCAAAAGAAAAATAGCTATTTGTAGGTAGTGTTGCCCAGTTTTGTAAATGCCAAGCGAGCATCCTTCGCGCTGAATGAATTGCGGAGCAAAAATTTAACCCTGAGCGCGGGTAAAATATGTCGCAATTTAGTGTCCGGACACTTAACAAACTTTCTCGAGGCAGACATCTTTCTCGGCTAAAATGGGTAAGTAGAAACATTTTAAAATGTTTACTATAGGGTGGCCAGTATGTATTTACCCCCTAGCTGGGGTTGGAACCACAAGTCGTACAGATATGCTTGATACGGCATTGGAAAGATTAGCTCAATGTGGATCTCTAATAAAAATTTCAGTCGATTTTCAGAAGTTCACGACCGCTCTCAGTGCCAACGATGAGATTTGACATTTTAAAAAAGTTGGAAAAGGTTTTGAGTTTTGCCTTTCTTCTTGCGTCCGGGCACATCGGCAAGAAAGAGAAAAATTGATATTTTTTGGTTCTTTTATTTTGATTTAAGCGGCCACGTGCATGCGCGTTGTCGGAACCGTCTGATATTTTTATCAGAGTTCCACATTGAGCTAATCTTTCCAATGCCGTATCAAGCATATCTGTACGACTTGTGGTTCCAGCCCCAACTAGGGGGTAAATACATACTGGCCACCCTGTATACTCCATTGTAATAGTCGGAATTAGTATGTCAGCATGGTCAGTGTTATTTTCCTGAAAATTACAAAAATAACGAAGGTGAGCGTGCCTGTTCGGAATATGCTTATCCAGCAATCGCAAGGCGATGAAAATAAATAGTTATTCGTTCGACCGCTTACACAAAAGTTGAAAATCCCAAAATCTTATTTGACACAACTCAGCGGAATAAACAGGCAAATTCGTGAAAAAATCACGAAAGAATGGGGCGGCCGGCAAGTTTCATCAAAATGGAAGTGGCCATAATTTTAAGAGAAGTGAAGATAAATCCGTCCAAAAGTACAAATTCTATTGTTTCTGAAGTGGTTTCATAGTTGGGCAAATCGGTATCAACAAAATTTCAGTTTCCCTGTGCCGGAAGTGGCCATTGAATACTAAACCCTAACCTAACCTCCTCGTGAAATACGGCTGGATTGAGGTTGATTACTTTGAGATCCTCGCTCGGTTTTCGCCAAACCTTTTTCCACCCGGGCTGGCCGATAATATTGAATTTTACGGGTCAGACTTAATCAAACTTCAATATTTACGGGTCAGACGGAAGGATGTCTGCCCGAGCAAGCTTGTTAAGTGTCCGGACACTAAATTGCGACATATTTTACCCGCGCTCAGGGTTAAATTTGTGCTGCAAAATTCATTCTGCGCAAAGGATACTCGTTTGGTTTTACGAAAGTAGGCAACACTCCTACAGATAGCTATTTTCCTTTTAAAAATCCGACATTCCAGTCTAAAGTTATGGTCATCCAAACTTTCTCGAGTTAGATGTCCGGACACTAAATTGTCATACTGTGATTCACAGCTTGTCCTAATTCCGTGAAATAAAACTAGAAATATTTGTTCATACCACGAAATCCAGAACGGGAATCAGCAGGTGGTTTTGAGCTACAGCTTCACTGTTCAGCGCATTTTGTGTTGAACCAGATGTTGACGCAATTGAACCAGGAGAATGTAAAACCACTTGATGTGCAAATTGGCGACCACGAGTGGAGTAGCCTTGGTTAACCCTAAATACCGTATTCGTCGAATTAAGCCCCCAATGCAATAATGAGACCCCATGGGGACTCATTTTGTTCTTCGCTCGGGTAAAACCGGAGTGACCAAATAAATATGCCCCCTGTCACAATGAGCCCCCACCCAATCATTCTGGTCTTAGCATTCAAAAGAACTTCTTGGATGAATCACAAGTTGACAAGTTTATTCATTGCCAATGTAGTGGGACACAACTTGTTTGACCGACGAATGTTAGTTTGGGACAGTTTCCGCTCACACATCAGTTCATCCACCACTGTTAAACTTAAAACCGTGAAAATAGATCCATCCGTTATACCTGGAGGTTGTACAAAATATATCCTGGCTTCGGACGTTTGCTGGAACAAACCATTTAAAGCTAGGCTACGGGAATTGTACACACACAAAGGGCGGTAATGTGAAGGCCCCATCAGTAGAACTCATGTGTGAATGGATGATTTTAGATTGGGATGCTATTCACAAGGAATTGATAATAAAGTCATTTAAGTCATGCGGTATGTTCTGATTGCAGATTGTATTTGTGTTTTACTATTTTTGTATTTGTTTATATGCCTCTGATTTCGCAATGCTTGAATAAACAAATTTAAATTGTACACTTTTGATCACTCTACTCCTTTCAAAAAATAAGCACCCCGGCGAGAATAACCCCCCATGGGGTCTCATTCAGTGTTTTCTAGGCCAAAATTCGATGGTTGAAAAATCGAGGCCCCGGGGGCTTAGTTCGACGAATACGGTAATTAAAGAGTAAGGGCGACCTTTAATAAGCTTGTGGCAATTGAACATATTTATAATTTATATAAATGCCAGTGAATTGCAAAATTGAAAAGCCTGGAAATATCAAATCCACTTCCCGCTCGCCAAACGCGCAATCAGAATCAATTATTTCTACGTCACTGCTGTTCGGTTCTGCAACTGGAAACTTCCTGCGCATAGTTGGAGATATTTCAAAACCTGGATACCCTTTATTCTTCCGTTTTCGATTCAGCAAATGTGTTGGCCCATCCGATTTACTTGCCAAGGTGGACTTCGTGGATTCCGATATAATTCTGCACTTGTTCCTGGCCTTACCGAAATCTACTGCAACGTGTGAAATTAATCTTATATTAATATGCTTATGCGGTTGTATTAATAGCAATATATTGGCTTGTAATTTTGATTTATTGGGGTTTACTGGAGTGTTAGTCTTAGGGAGTAATTAATGATAATGTTACTTACCAGATGTGTAATGAACTTTAATGCCTCCAAGAGATTCACCCCAAGTTTTTCGAGGAACTGATTTGGGATCCCTCAATATACTGCTGGCTCCCGGGCCTTTCCGCCAGTAACACTGAGTACTGTGTGAAGTAAGCGCAGTTGATGGCACAACTTCCATTGTCTGCTACTAGAGAAACTCAACAACTGGAAATGTGTGGTTGTTCATTTAAATGTATTTGGACGACCACAGATAGAGTTCTGAACGGAATGAACACGTATGCTGCTCTGACCGCAACAACCAACCAACGGACAATGCTTTGCCGCCTTTTCTCCCTTTCTCCACCCCATAAATATCGGGCCAATGTAGGGTGCGTCAGTGTTAGACCAGCAACAGTTCCACTCAGTTCCAGCTCCTAGCAGTTCCAGTTCCTAACAATCCTATTGCAGTTGCTGTTCCACAGTTTCAGTTCCTCCGTTTTACAGTTCCTGTTCCTCAGTTCCAGTTTCAGTTCCTCAGTTCCAGTTCTTCGTTGGAACTGCAATTAAAAACTCAGTTCTAAGTAGAACTGTTATAACACTACTGCACATATTATTTATTATTATTATTATTATTTTATTACTATTTTTTTTAATTATTATCTAAATTATCTATTTTTGCAAACAGCACTGAAAAAAATTTCCAGGGAATAAATCTCAATCTCAACCTTCAGTCAAATTTTTACCGGGTAAATAAAACCGGTCAAATACTTTTACTATACCAAACCTATTTGCATGAAGATTGAAATGTGAAAAAACTGCCGTTCAGAAATCAATTGCTCTTCTCAGATTTAAGTTTATTTAATTGAGCTGCCTTCTCGATATATTATCTTTATCATCATTGGCCAACTCCCAAAAATTAATATATGCGTTTTTTTGACTTAATTTTTATTTCTATTTGACAGAGTGGTTTCGGTCACCGTCAGTCAATGATGTTTGATTCTCCTTTGATTGTAGTTGGAATCAGCGCTAATTGAAAAAAGTTTTCCATTAGTTGGTGAAGTTGAATTTATGTAAAACCCGTTTTGCGTTTGTCAACTTGCCCTTAAAGAGACGATGAATTTAATGCAAGAGCGAGCATATAAGAAGAGACTTTGAAATTAGAAGGGTTTATATAAGAGATAGTCAGTCGACGTGGTTCTGTGGTGCTGATTCCTGTAATCTGATACCCAGACTATGTATCGTGCGAACTAATGCAGGTGCACCTAATCAAATGTGCATAATTCTGCTTCCAGCTACCTGGCGACAGTAATATTAAGTCTAGTGCCTTAGG
>JAAXYW010003529.1:0-11384 GCA_036851895.1 Orthonychiurus folsomi | reverse complement strand
TATTAATTAGAATCTGTAATTTTTAATTTTTTTAATGGTGAAATTGTAATGCTAAATCTGAATGGTCCTATGGGCGAAAGCCGAAAGGGCTAGTAAATAAAACCAATCGATCAATCAATCAATCAATCAATCAATCAATACACAATCAGCATGCGTCGACTCCAATTAATTGTGGCTATTTTGATTTAACAAATTTAAGAACATTAAATCTTAGCGAGCTGTAGAAGTTTTGCAGTATTTTTAACTAGAATCAGTAATAGCGTCTAATGTCAAAAAATTGTAACTCTAAAATACTTGCTCATTCAAAGTATGCAACATGTTATAAAGTTACACAAGGTCGGAGGTCTAAGGACTAGGGTAAATCAAGTTAAGCAGATTTTGCAATCCGACAAGTTGTTGTCCTCTTCCGAATTTAGCGTTCAATTATGTTTGCAGAATTTGATATATACGATACGTGCGAAACTCTTAAGCTCCTATTACACCTGCGCAAGACAAAATTGCATGAAACAAAGTATTGCATCAACTGGCAGCTATCACACTTGCGCAATGTTTTCATGCAATTTTTCAAAATTCAAATCGAGGGTCAGGCCTTCAAGTAGTCAAATTTTTGAGGTTAACAGCTGAGTTCAGAATTTGAATTAGCCTTAGTATCAGCCGCGGTTGTTGTAATTCAAGAAATACGTCTACGCCTACGTAGAAAGTCCAGGAAGAGAAGGGGTATTTGGTCTAGATAATGGCTACTGAGACTACATAAACTCAGCCTCGGAGTAAGTTCTCAGCTCATGCCCCTGGTATTTTGGTTTTTTTTTTACTTTGGATTTTGAATTCAGGAGTTTGTGATGTTTATTGTATTAACACGGGATAAATTATAATACGCACAAGCAGTTAATTTGAATTAGAATCGAGTTTAAAAAAATTCTGTGGATGTGAGCCTTCTTGAATTCTTGATGTCAAAAATATTTGCAATTGACTCCCACATTTGATGAAGGATTTGGTTTTGTGGTTATTTGGATTCTATTGATCCCAGCAGAGGCTAGGGTTGTCTCGGACCAGGGAAATTAATTGTAATTTTTCAGAGTCAGTGAGCCTGGCCGGTGGCGACGTGTCGCTCCGTCCCTTCCTGGACATTTTAAATTTTGAATAACTTTGAAATGCACAAATCCTTCACTTGATCTTGGGAAACACACTGCGCAAGGTTTCCGTACAAAATTTGAATAATAAAACTTATAAATTTGGCCAAGAAAACTGATAATTGTGTTCGGGAAGTAATGTGTCAATCCGGAAGTGTTGCAGATTTGGGATCTGGGCCAATCTGTGCAACACTGTTGCAAGCCGGACGGGAGTCTGCGCAGATGCGCGGTCACGTGCAAAAGATTGCTTGATACATGTTTCATGCAATAAAGATGCGCAGGTGTGATAGGCGCTTTAGACAGTGCAGAGGCCAACACAGTGTGTGAGGAAACTTTAACTTCACACAAAACTAGCATTTGAATGATTTAAGTTATGAACTGGACTTGAGTATCCCAGCAAAACCCAAGACATTATTGAAACAGCAGCTACACCTATTCCAAATAAAAAATGGGTTATACTCTGCAATTATGTTATTTGAGATCTGAACGGCTCGGACTATAGCTTCGTATTACGTTTTTGTCGCACTTTATGCAACATATTATAAGGTTGCACAATGTTGGAGTTTAGATGTGTCGTTTATGCAAGCGTCCGCCAGACGAATACAAGATTTAAGCCAGCCAACCAAATGCCCAAAACCGTAATGTTTTCACCAAATTCCAAGACATGTGAGCTTATGTTGGATCAAGACAAAATTCCGTAACTAAAATAGTGAAATAGTGCAGAACTCTAGTATAACATTTTTGAAACATTAACTGCAATCTGGTGTCGAAGGAGAGTCATCTTACCAAACAAAGAAATAGGAAATGATTTGGCTAGATAGGACACAATTTGCATCACCGGCAACGTAAAACTTATGCACTTTTACTGAACTATATTTAAGTACATACAGGCAGAGTCACTGGCAATTTATTTTTATAAACTATGCAACATACGCTATTAAGTTGCATAAGAGTGGAGATCAGATGGCCAATCTGCAAGTGTGGTTGTTGGAAGCCAAACTTTTCCCAGTTAAATTCTTAACCATAGTTAAGTGAAAGTGCTCGCTAACCGTGGTTAAGCTAACCACGCTAGTTGAGACACATCCGCGCGGTTTGCGCCGGTTCTCAGCTAACCATCGCCACTAACCATAGTAATGGAGGCGGGGCATTACACGCGCGTGCCTGCGCGCTGTGCGAACTGTTAAAATTTTGCACAAGAATGGAAATCAAGGGCCGTGAGCGTAGCGTCCAACTATCGTGATTCTTATGCAAAATGAGTTTGACAACTTGACATTTGATACCTGCTGCATTTGTTGAGCAAGCAATGATCAAAGTTGGCTGCAATTTGATACGTGACAAATTACTAGTCAATGAAAGTCCCAGCATTGAGTGTGAGCTAATTACAAGTTCACACTAGATTGGCAACTTAAAAATTTAATTATTGACAGCCTAATGCAGTAGTAATTTGACGACGCCCTGAACTTTGGAACTAAACTGATACATCAAAACCACAGACTTGAGCACTGGTAATTTGATATCCGACAAATACAAACTTTGTTACCAGTTTCAAAATTTATAAGAGAATAATTAATCTAGTCAAATTTAATTAATTAATGATTTTAAAACCATACAGGCCATGCGTATGCAAAATATTAAAATTTCACACAAGATTTGAAATGAACAAAAGAAGCCAACAAGACTGTTATCAGTCAATTGCAGGATTCCTTTGGACACTATTAGAAGGAACAATCTATAATATAACTACGACTATGACTATTTTTAACAGAAATGCAGCTAAACAACCTCAAAAAAAGTTTCCACAATCTGCAACGCGGCGTTATTCATTCAATTGATTTGCATCACGTTACGTCATACATTGTTTTGCTAATCTACACAGCCATCGGCAGAGGCTCATTATCTCCTTGGTTGGGTGGTCGCAAGTCAATCCGGCATAATTTAACGTAAACATTAACATGACTAACCCAAATGCAGTCGTGCATAATGAAATTTTACAGTCTATAAAATGCATTATTCGCACAAGATCGGAGGTTGAGTTTGAAAGCAAAGGACAAATGACAACAATTAAGTTTATGCAATAATGCACAAAGGAGTATAAAAAACCATATACCCCGAAATCCAAGTAGAGCTAGAAAATTGCAATAAACAAAATGCGACAGGCTATAGGATTTCCTCGTGTTTAGGTGGGTATCAACTACTCTGTTCTCATACAAATACCATAATAAAGGGAAACATTCCTACCGAGCAAGTGCATGTATAATTGATTATTTGATTTGGTTTCACTTTTCATTTTCACTGTAATAGAAGAGTGTTTGAACTCAACATTGAACAAATTGGGAATTAAAAGCTATCTGAAATACAACATATGACTTATTCCTACAATATTGCCTGATTTTTGGAATTTAGCAACTATAAGAACATAATGTACAGGATTTGCAAGAATTTCCAGCATTTAGCTATTAAAAGGTCACAGGATTAGAAATCACAATTAATGTCCATTAAGACTATGCACCATGTATTATCAGGTTGCACAAAACTGGAGGTAATGGTAATTGCAGTGACAGTAGGAGCAGGGCAAATCCTGAGGCAAGATATGTAAAAATAGCGGACAGATTGCTTGATCTTTACAAACACTATTGGTGTTGGTATTCTTGTTTACATGATGGTAATCAAAATCTTGTAATGAATGAAAATTAATATTACCGGGAAGGAAATGCATCTGCCGCTGTTGGCTGATTTTATTATTTTAGGAGCATAGCACACATGGAACACGAATCGGTAGGTAAGCAGACAGCACAGCACAAAATTTGGCACGGCACGGCACTACTTATAATGGAAACTCGCAATGAACTGAACTGGAGTGGGTAGCGGATGGTGAGTTATGGATTCATTTGCCCCTAGCCAGATATTTGACACCTCCTCCATCAGAATGCCAAAAAACCTCTCCTTTTATGGGCATGTACTATGTACTGTTGTAGTTCCACGTTTACCGATAATGTTGGCAGCATTTGATAGGTACAATTAAGCCAGCGTTATACCACCCACCCTTTTTCCGGGGGTCTGCCTGTATTGTGCCCAAAACCATTCCATGCGTAATTAAGACATGCTAACTCTGATTGCGTAAATCTAACACATTTAAAGGAGCAAAACTTAGCCAAGTTTATAATTATTTAATGTGGTTTAGGTATTTTATAGAGTTTCATTAATGCTGTATAATTGCAGGCTGAACTTTACCTCAAAATATTTGTTAAACTGTGCAAAATGACTTTCAAACCAAACAAACACAAGTTATTCAAGGCCACAGTTCAGAACCAACCAGATTCATTACATTCTGTTGCTGAAATAATTTTCCGCCCAATAGCTGCTTTTTGAAGCCCGATGAGGCTGGAAGGGTGATCCACTTTCTGAAGTATTTTCGGTTCGTAATTCATAAATCAAGATTGTTCACGGCGCGAGGTGGCTGTTTACGTTATAATAATGTTAATAATAAATTATCGGATTTCTAGAAGGTATTACAATTGCTTCTTAAGTTGCATCACTTGGATTGCTTCATTTGTTGGCACAGAAAGCGGTTAATAAAACATTTTCTACATTTCAAATGATTTTGGGAGTCTGTATAGCCTTATTTAATCAATCAGTTTCTCCTCACCCGATTTCTGCATTTTACAATGCAAAACCAGCTGCAAGTCATATAGCATGCAGCTATCCGAACACATTTTCCAAGTGGTAAAGCGACAATTTCATTCCAGTAGGCAGTTTAGTGAGTAAATTTGGGCTGATAATCTTCCGAAGCGTAAAGACAAAATTTATTGCAAAAATTTGGCAAGGCAGAACAATAAAAAGATTTTACCTAAACAATGTCAAATCCAACAATTACATAATGTAATAGCATACCCTCAAATATTTTTAATAGAAAAACTTTCCTTGAACTGATCCAGATTCAAGATATTACACCTCCGAGAAAAGGCTAAGGCGTACGATAGAGGAGGCATATCTGCATAAAAATACAAGTTGTTCCACTGCATTATTCAGTTTCCGCTTTTCCGGGCTGTTTAAATTAACATTACGTATGCATACCCTTACCATTTATAGTTTTGTTCTCACAAGTAGCCGTTTCATAGTCCGGCAAAGATGGTTCCAGGCTCGCCATGGATGACATCATACTTTGTTCCACTGGAAGTAAGTTCCGGGAGGAATGTGCAACCGCTTGCGCATGCGCCTGCGCCTGCCTTGAAACTACGGATGCATAAGCGGACTTCCACTTTTTGGTAGATCGGGATTGTTCCAATAATGAGCGCCCAATGTGAATCGGAAAATCCTGACTCATATTTGACAGTAGACTTCCACCCATTAGCAATGTCACCTGGCGCAATAGCATTAGAAGTCAAGTAAAAAATAAGTACTTAGTTTATTAAAATAATAGATGCGGGCGCATTCATTTATGACCTTGACCTACCCGTAAGGAATATTCAAAAGCAATCATTTTAGATTGCGCGGATTCAATTGATGGTAGTAAGTTATCAGGGAGTTTGAAATGACCATTCCAATTCTGAGTGGTACCGGATGGTACACTTCGTCCATAATTCGTCGTCGGTAATAGCAACTTGGAGGTAATTTGTATAAATGCTGCTAAATTGTAATGTACAGTCTGCAATAGAAAAACTCAAATATTACCGATAATATTATTATGGCATTTTAATTATCATTTAGTATATTATTACCTGTTGCAATTGCATTGTCATATCTTTAATGCTTTCTCCACTTCCATTTTCAACTTTGAGGGCTAAACTGATACATGCTCCCGGTTGATAGCAATTTTGATCCGTATTAACCATGATCTGTATCTTTCCTCCAAACATGAGAATTGAGGAAAACGTTTTCTTTGCGAACATGGGTTCAATCATTTGCTTATGGTTTTTCCACTGACGAACCGGCTTGGAAATGATTGTAACATCGTGCCAATAACAGCCGTCTGTAGTTTGATCTACACCACATTTGATTCTGTATTGGGCTGATCCATACTTCCCAACAAATGTTTCATGGCAATCATCATCAGGCACTTTGAATGCAAATCTGTATTGCCCTTCCTTCAAGGGTTTGATATGTTTTAAATCTGTTTCAAAAATCCCAATAATAATATAGGTGATTGACGTCATATATGTATAGGAGCACATTAACACTCACCATCGTCTTTGGCGCTTTTCAACGGAATATAAAACCGTTGAAATATACCAATGGAACCATAATTGAAGAAATATCTTTTTTCGTTTTTGGTGGAGAATATTCCTCCTACGAATTCTATGTAAAGTCCTGTAGTTGAAAGGAAATCCGTATATTTGTGTATTTTCTTTAAATTTAGCTTAAGCTTGCATATCTTGCCAAAATTTTGAAATTTTTCGTGGAAATTACCATTGATTTCCTGCGGTGACATTCCCTGTAGAAGTGGCGGAACTGTAACGCTTCCTGAAATTAATTCCCCCTGTCGATAAGTTTTATTTTTATTTTCGAATGTAATGGTGGAATTGACGAGTTTCAAATATTTTGATACTGGAGAGAACAATTCCGGTCGCACGGTCCAACTAAATAATTGTGTTTTATTTCTACTTCCAGACACGCCTGAACCGCATGACCCCGACCCATAGGCCACGGCACTAAACATGTTGAGGTCACGTCAGGTCACTGTGAAAAATTGAACTGAAGTCGCCGTCACTCCCTTTTTTGGCACTGCACGGCTCTACTGCACATGAATGAAATTGAAATACAAGCCGCAAAACTTTCACAGGAATCAAAATTTCACAACAAATCCGCGACTTCGGTTTCTCCGAGAAATAAACAATTCGAATTTCCTAGTCAGTAGAATTAGAACGCCTTCAAATTCTGGGTGGGTTGTAAAATTGCAAACTTGTTCCGTCGTTTCGTTCGTATCATAACAGTCAAGGTCTGGCCTGGCCTGCAAAAAATAACTACGCATTTTCTGTGATGATTTTACGAATACGACATACGTACGTGGTAGTTCGAACCGAACCCGGGCATTATAGAACAGTTTGCTGCTGGGCCATGAGATTTCGACTCATCCATGCTCCAAATAACGTGTCGTATTATAGTCAGTTCCAGGCCAGTGTTCCAGTTAATTCTTCTAAAACATATATCCGCGTGCATTGCACTTGATGAAATCTCAGCAATTCACTTTGAACTTTTGTTGCATTCCTTCGTGGATATGTATATATACATTACATCGTAGTAAAAAAGTAAAAACCTGCCTTTCAAATCAGACTACAGGTCTGGGAAACATTCCGATTGCAGGCCATATGTACATGTATGCAATACACTCATTCATTCCATTATGACATTGACATTTATTTGTCACACAGATCATTGCTCGTCTGCGCCAGGAGTAATTACACATGTGTGTAACACAAACAAGTCAGGAGCACGCATTCCAGTCCAGATTCCAGACTAGATTAGAAATGCATCTTGTTGACTGCCGTCTCCTCGCCGTCATTCTTTGACTATCATTCATTCCTGTTTATTCCTCAGAAGGATTCACACATTTGTCAAATCTATTATTTATCACATCTTCTCGTGTGTGTGTCGTGTACATTTGGTAAGAGATCGGAGTATTTGAACATTTTCATTGGTAATAAGCTCTGGTAAGATTACTGTTTTTGAGTTTTAAAACACTCCATTTTAAAGTATTTTATGTACATCTTTAATTTTCCTGTGCATTTAATGTTAGTTTATGTTGCCAACTGTAGACTGCACTTCAGAATCGTGAAATTAGGCTTTAAAACACGTAATTATAACGAAGCACATTTCTTATGCCAATGCCAAAGAGTCTGAAATTTTACACAATGCAACGAAATGTATATGATACAGTCATTACGTAAAGTAAAATTATTGCATTTTGTTTTGCAGAAAATGCCAAATCTCTTGTTCCACTACACGGACGCGGAGGGAATGAAGGCGATTCGAAATTCCGGCTACATTCGTCAGTCGACGGGGCGAAGTGGAGTTGCATTCTTTGGGAATGGCGTTTATTTGACTGCCGTTCGTCCCAGCACGTCAACCTATGAGATCCTTGTCAACAATTACGACGATGATTGCAAATTCCCACCTTTGGCTGAGTTTCGTACGGAGTATTGCTATGGATTCCACATGAACGTTTTCAAAGGGGCTGTGGAGCAAGTTGCGGATTTTGATAACTCCGGAAGAGATGTTTGGCTATACAGCGGGGATCTGGAGTTGAAAGGAAGCGGTGTACGCTTATTTGCAAGGTACATTTGATGGATATGTGATTTATTTTGTGTATTATTACAAATTTTGCTATTAGCTTTAATGTGTGCTAAATAACTGATGAGCCCTTGCCCTAGCCTTGAGAATTAGACGTAATCATGTAGTTATTTATTAAATTGCTACAAGCCACATTCCGCATTGTTTTTTCAAATTAAACGTAATTATTGCAGTTTCCTTCCATTGTTTGATAACGTCGTCATGGAATTTAAAAAAATCAAATCAATCGATATTTCTCCAAACAAAATTTTCCTTGGCGCCGCGCCGGGCGACACCCGCGACTCTTCGTCGTCGCCGCGTCATCAGTTCATTCAAAATTTTGCAGCCCTCGCTGCAACACGTTTAATCCAAATTACGTCCAAATTTCAAATTTATTCACAAGTGAGGATGTCATCGGTGCCGACAGTCACATCCATCGACTTCCTTGATAATCCTCGCACCGATGTCCCACTTTTATACAAAGTCAACGGGAATGTGGCCTTCTCAGCCTTGAATTCAAAGTACACGTGGGAATACGCTAAAACCAAAGGATCCAAGAAATTGTTTATGTGCAAAGGAACCGAGGAAAAGGGACCACTTCGGACTTTCACTCCCGGGGATGATTTGAACGGGGCAGTCATTCAGCTCACGTGCTTTCCCAAAAATGATGGACGAAAAACGAAGGCTGGAGAAGAATTCCGGAAGAGAACACAACCACTGGCGCTACCTCCCGTCCCATTTCGAGATCTTATATTCCAAGAAAGGGCCCGCCGACTCAAACCAAAGGCCCCCGCCACTTTTCGAATGGTTTCCTACAATGTTTTGGCAGAATTGCTCGGGACGGAAAAATACTTTCCGGGCAGCTCAAAGGATTCATTGGAAATCGGTTATAGGCTTCCCCTGATTGCAGCAGAACTCAAAGCCTACAATCCTGATATAGTCTGCTTGCAGGAAATCGAGGAATGGAATTATCAGGTGAGTATTTCAAATTATAATTTACATTTGAGATATTTAGTTATATTTGACGTATTTATACTTTACTAAATGCAACTTTTTTGATGCAGAAATATTTGCTTCCGTTTCTTAGTCAAGAGTGTGGGCTCGACGGTCAGATTTGTGTGAAGTTGAACGAGAAACCCCTTAAGGACGGCCAAGCCACGTTTTTTAACACGAAGCTGTTTGAATTCGTTTGCTTCGATAATGTGGTGCTGGCCGATCATGTGAAGATACTTGATTTTTATGACAAACTGAGTGATGCTATGAAAGGCCGATTTGAGGAGTTGAAACACATTTCCCAGTTCTGCGTGCTCAAGACGAAACATGATTCTTTGGGACAGACTAAATTACTCCTCATTGGTAAGTGGTACTGGGATATGCAGTTGAATGTATGTAATAATGAATTCATGACATAAATATTCATATTTCAGCAAATTCCCATATTTACGGGAGGCCAGGCGCAGACCACTTCCGGCTCTTGGAGACAATGACGATTCTCAGTTTCATACGGAGCAAGATTCAACACCTCAATGCGAAATACCCAAATATGAAAGTGGTTGTCCTGTTTGCCGGAGATTTGAACTGCCAACCCGAATCTGGTTCAGTGAGACTCCTCTCTTCTGGTGAAATCAAATCCGTTGATAAGGACTGGAGTCCAGGTAAGATTCAAATTTTAATTCACTTACATGCTAATTTACCTCTAGTAAAACTAACGCTTGTACAATTTAGATGGCGATGAGGATAAAGTAGAGGGTGGGATTGATTACAGCCACAACTTGAATCTCACCAGTGCCTTTCCAAACGAAGAAAATACGAGCATCTCGTCCACAACCAAAACAATGAAGTGCATTGATTACGTGTTTTACAGCGAACGTTTACAACGCGTCGAAAGTTATCCCCCTCCAACCCACAAGCAGTTAGCAGAAATCTGTCGACTTACCAATGAAAACGAACTCAATTTACCAAATCACTATTCTCCCTCGGATCATTTGCCTTTGATCGTGGATTTCGAATTCAAGAACTGATATGGGCTCTTCCGTCAAATGCCAAGTCATTTATACTTCCAATTTTACATTTGCATTATATTTTAATGTCATCTTAAAATAAACAAACTTTAATTCTCTTCAGCATTCTGACTTTATTTAAGTGCTTTATAGTATTCAATGGCCTATAGAATTTGCTTGCGTACGACTGATCAAATCAAGCTTTTGTTTTAAGCATGCAAGGTTTCCAAGCCTTTAGCTCTCAATATTTTGGTGTACTTAGAAAATCTTCTACTGGAATCTGGCCGGCCATTTCATTGCTTAGTTAGTACATGCGTATACTTCAGTAATTGCAATTTTCGTTGTTTTGTGATGAGGAAAGAAAAGCTACACTGTGCAAGTAGAGCATATGCCTTTTGGAATAAAAATACATCTCAGTGAAATGTTTTTCAATTCGAAGAGTCTCTTTGTGTCTTTCTCTCTTTGTCACAACATCGCATCGCTAATCGTTATCCAGTACCATCTAAGATATGAAACTTTATCTAGGTAGATATGGTAAATATCATATATGTACATACCATGAACATTTGATAGAATATTGATTAATAGGACTCCACCCACCAGGGCAGGGGCAAACACAAGTGATAGGATTTTCCAAATGCATTTGAAAATCAATTCAAAATGTCCCTTGGAATTAATTTTATGATCGTATTCTAGGAAAAAACACACTAAAGTCAAACGTCACAATTTCTCAAGAGAATTTTCCTGGAATTAAGCAGTGAGTTCAGTAATTTCAGACAAAAAGCTTAGGCGTGGTTTATTAGTCACCCAAATGAAAACCAAAATACGTCTTTCTTCCTTTTAAACTTGTACCGAGTAACTCAGTAACTGGTATTTAATATAATGCAAGTTGGTCACTAAATCAAGTCAACTGTCCAATTGGGATACTTGGCTTCAATTTGGCGGGCGACTCTCCAAGCATCTGCACGTCCTTTTGTGGATAACATAT
>JAAXYW010003528.1:0-11384 GCA_036851895.1 Orthonychiurus folsomi | reverse complement strand
AAAATAATATTAATAACCTGTGGATCAACTGGCTGGAACCCGCTATGACATTAATTAACTGCCACTTTCCCAGGTAATCAAAACTGATTACTGAGCACACTGTTCCTAAACTATGCACTGGTCAAACGAAACAACTATTGACTATCAGGAGTGAAACCCGAGCTGCGTATCTTGTGAACCCTACTTTTTGTATTCAAATTGACCTGTTGAACCTGCAAATCAAAAGGAATGTTATTGCATATACCAAAACTAAAATTAATGACTTAATTGACAGGAAAGGGTATTCGCCTGGAATGTCCTTTCTTATCCATACAAACTCAACAAATCGTAAATTTCATCAAACGCCAGACATTGATGTTACACTAGTGAACCAATATTTCTCGACTATTTGTGTTCCTGTCAAACACCTTGTAAACTCAACAACTTTTTATGCGGACTGCTGCACTGATGCCGATCACAACCAACATTTTAAAACCCGATCTACATGGTGAAGTTGGATCTGACCTCCTGCCTCAAACAAAAATAAAATAAAAAGACAAATCCCGGAGAATCCAACCAAGTTCACATTAATTTTACATAGCTTCCCACACAAAGCAGGCATAGACAATGGCTAAAAAGTACATGTGAGGGGCGGTGGTCAGACTGGATTAAATTGCGGAAAGTCTACATACTAATTAAAAAATACCCCAGATTAGTTAAATTTGAAAGTGCAGTGTTGTTCTGCGGGACAAGGATTATCCAAAACCGTTTGAAAATAAAACAGAACCGTCCAGTCAAACTTTTATCAAAGCTTTCAGTGGATGTGCCGGGTGCACCAATATGGCTTGAAAAAATTTCGATGGATTTAAGCCTATGTATGTAAGTATGTATGTTTGTATGTATGTTTAAGGGAGTGGATGGAACTTCTATCAAGAAGCCCACCCAAGCTGACAAGGCCTATGTAGTATCCTGCCTACGCCATCTACTACAGAACCCACATTACCTGCCATGCCGGATCCCCATCCATGCATTTACTACATGCAAGACCACCAACCATATATACCTTGGTTACCCATCGCATGTCCTATACGTTATACATGCATTCATATTCATATTCATTCTATCATTGACTCTACCCCTGACTCCCAAGCTTGTTGTATATTTGTCTTATCTGGTGCTAATAAATAATTAGGCAATAAATATTTATCCACATGTATCATTCATCATAGTGCATACACTACATTTGGGGACGAGGATTATTACTGAAGGTACCCACCTCACAGTGATTAGTGCAGTGAGTGAAAATGGCCGGACAAATTAGAATCCTTAAACCATTTAACCCACTAAAAGACGATGTGGCAGACTGGATATACGGATTTGAACAGTTTCTTCTGGCTAACCAAATTGACAAAATTAAGTCACCAGAACGAGCGGTTTCAATCCTCCTTTCTTCCCTTGGTCTGACCACACTCCGACTCTTAATGGACTTGGTTGCACCCGAAAAACCAGCGTCTAACGGCTTGGATGACCTACTCAAGATCCTCATCACTCACTATAAACCAGCACCAAAGGCGATCTCTGAACGATACAAGTTTGCCAATCGACAACAACAATCGGGAGAATATGTGGCTCAATTCCTTGCCGAATAGAGAAAACTCGCAGTCACCTGCAAGTTTAAAGACTTGGAGACGGCCCTGCGTGACCAGTTTATCATCGGGCTCTCCAGCGTACCGACCGAGAGGAAAATCTTCCTCGAAGATGATGACGTCAAACTGGAAAAAGTTTTCGCTATTGCAACCGCAAGCGAAATGGCCGCATCCAGTACCTCCGCAATCAAAAACGGTAATCACAGTGGGAGCACGGACTCAACCGAGTCCTCCACGAAGAAGACGCCAACCAACCGTAGTCAACCGGGAAAACCAAAAGCTCCAAATGTTTCACAATCCCGAAACACAAATCATCAATCTAAGCAGTGTGGACTTTGTGGCGGCGAATACCCTCATCGCGGTGACTGTCCTGCCAAAACCCAAAATTGCTCCAAATGTACCAAAATTAGACACTTTGCTGCTGTCTGCCGTTCTTCCAATACTCCACCAAAAAAGAAATCAAACCAACGGACTAATCAAGTCCACGAGGAAGAAGTAAACATCCGCAACATCAAATCTATCCAACCCGTTGAAGATGTCATTTGTTTCAGCATGAATGTTAACGGTAATCATCATAACATGGAATTGGATACCGGATCCAAGAAGTCGTTCCTATCAGAAGAATTCTGTAGTGTGGGCTTTGTGGCGGCGAATACCCTCATCGTGGTGACTGTCCTGCCAAAACCCGAAAGTGCTCCAAATGTACCAAAATTGGACACTTTGCTGCTGTCTGCCGTTCTTCATTTTATGCCCACACCGCCCCCCTAAAGCAATGTAATAATTCCTGACTATTGCTAAGGTTTAAAGTTAAACGAATTAATTTCCCAACTTTTATATGCAGACTTTAGCCATTAAATATGAAAGCTGTTATGAAATACAGATTTCATTTATAAATTCGTTGGCAATGTATTGTTTTTAACTGATTTCAAATACAGGATCACCTTTTCTGGTTGTACCGCGATTGTATTGCAAAATAACGTCCGTTGCGTAATAGACGGCTAAGTTTTGCTGGTTTTACAAAATAAATGAATGACTGATTCTTTAGAAAATTCAATCTTCCCAGAAATAAAGACAGAAATGAGTTCATTTGTCAAAAGTTTAAAATGGAGGAGCTAAGTTTGAGAATTGTAATGGCGGACCGATCAGATGCGAAATCAAATAAATAGAGGGCACCTTGGGGAGCTTTTCATATCTTTGAATTTGTAAATAAAATCAAACCAAATATTTTCCTATTTTTTTTTGAAATTAGATAAAACTAGAGGAGGCTCTAGGTATAATTGCTGTACTTTCGGACGTAGCCCATTGTTTTGTATTGTAAAACTATTCGGGATTATCGTTTATGATTTACAGGTAATGTGATGCGATGTTATCGCAAAGCCGGACGCTGTATTGTGCGACCAGGAATTTCCGAATACACCGAACAAATTTTGCATTATGTACGCCGTGAAAATGGACTCGGAAAGAATCCAAGCATTTTGAAAATTCAGCGCAAATCTGCCCAGCAATTTATTGAGTGGTTAAAAATGAGAATTTTGGAAATTGACTCGGTCCAAAATCCACAATATTGGGATGTTGGATTTCAAGGTGGCTGCAAAAATTTTCGCGCTTGGATTTCCTGGAATTTTGGAAACCTGTACACTTTGGTTATGAATTCACCGAAGATAAGTGCACAGTACAAAGGCTGGATTGGTCCGACGCTCTTACTTGGGCTTGCTGAAATGCGTGCGATAGTTAATGCTTTGGAATATTTTGAAGAGCCGTTGCAATGAGGAAAAAAAATCTCAGCCTTGGATTTTAATGTCGCTAAAGTTCACAGTTTTGAAATTTTCAATTTTACCATTAATATTTGAAATGATTATATTTTTTATTTTGTGTTTAAAATTTTATTTCTGGGCAAATGAAAATGATTTCTTAGTTTTGTATAAACATTTTGCATAATTTCAAATGACAGTTTTATGTAAAGAAAGAATTTGACGTTGTAATTAAGATGCAATAGGAATAATATATTATATGTTTATAATACAATAGAAAGTCGACATTGTAATATATACAATTGTTTTATTTTTGTAAATAAATGTAAATACTGTAAAACGTGTACAATTATTTAATCATATTTTTGAAGATACGCCCAATCCATTTGTTCAATCTTCTTGCCAACTTCAGTTCTGTATTGTTGAGAAAAATCGTCTTCTTACAATTTGGCATAGGCTGTCCAGAATTCCCCAACTTTAGTGTCCACAGTAGCCCAGCGATTAAAATAATTAAGTAGAGCATATATGACAAAAATCCAGATTGGATTGAACACTGGATAAAAGCTTTACAACTCATGCTTCTCCGCCAAACAAATGTCTCCAGCGCCTTCCAAATAATTTGCAAGAGTAGAGGTGCTATTGCGAATTCGACTTAGTAGTTTGAGACGTTTTATGTAGTTTGGATCCAAAATATACTCCTCACTGAGTTCAATCAAATTCATCGCAATATCGAACCGTGTCTTGAAATTTGACCCATTCTCGAGTGGGAATGAGTGTTTCTGCACAAGTTTTACAGAATTTGTGTAAAGTTGACGTCAGATAATCCAGAATTGTATATGCATGCAGTAATTCTCAACCCAGTTCCAATTGCAATTTTATTCACACGTTCCTGGAAGCTTCTCCACTCAATTTTGGTTTACATGTTTTTGCCTTAGCGTTTGGTTTTGAAATGTACAAAATCTTCGAATTTGATCCACTTTGTTGAATTTGAAGCGGGCTCGGGCTCAATTTCCTTCTCCGTTAAATCATTTGTCAAATTATTTGTCTGTACTTTCAAAGTAGTTTTTTTTGTAATTTTGAGCAGCGAAATTTCCTTCTCTGTTAAATCATTTGTCAAAGTAGTTACTGTGCACGACAAACTATTTGTTTTGCTAGGCAAAATAATTGGCGTTCCGTCCTCTCGAAAAAGCCGGTCGTACAATTCTTTTGGAATAACTTTAGCCATCTTAGCAAAAAACGGTATCAACAAAATCCTCAAACTCACGAATAAAAATACAAGAAACTATTTTGCACACTGCAAGATCGTTTTTCCCAATATTGTTTTTGCCTTTTTCAAATCACTCCAATCAATTTTTTTTAGCTTTTCGATAGAATTTCAGTGGCGATTCAGGCAGCATTCTTCTTGTAATCTAAAAACAAAGTTGTCAATATTGCATATACACTCGGCGAGTCCTTTAATTTCTTCAGTTGAAGCTTTTTTGATCAAAGATTGAAGAAAGTTGATCCGGCTTTTATCAGTTTTTTCAAAAACTTTTTGTAAATTTAAAATATCATTCTGGAATATATAGCTCACATTTAGGACACGGGTACAGACACGATTTAACACGAAATTGTTTATCACCCAGTGGATGGAAATTAGACACCAAGTATCCAAACGGTTTAGAAGTATCCCGCTGATATGCGTCTAGCAGATACTTGCTTCTTCCGGCACAGAACTGTTTTGCTATCTGCACAATCATCAAATGGTCACAAATTAAATTAAAAAAGAATAAGTACTGCGTACTTATAGCCACAGTTTGCAATCTTTTTTTAAAGGCATTTTGCAATATCAGCAATACTGAATTGTCACGGAGGTGCGATAGCTTTGTGAACCAGTCTGAAATTACAGTGTTTTGTTTTCCAATAAAATCACTTTGCAAATCATTAAAAATAATTAGGCTTTTTGGCTTTGCATTATTTTCCATTTCCTCCAATGAGCTTGTAAACGATACCCCTTTGACATCATCAAATTGTTTTTGATATTCAGAATAAACGTAAACAGCACTATCAATCTTTTCACTAAAAACATCCTTCCCTCTCTGTATCAATTTCAGCACAAAACTACTTTTCCCACAGGACGTAGGGCCTATGCAACTTATCGTTGCCGGATGAAGTATTCAAGAGTCCACATCCATCTCCAAAACTATACTGAGGTTTTATTCTGAATTCTGCTTGGGAATACTCCTTTGGCCATACGCTAATGTTTCCACACAATTATCCAGACAGAATCGTTTCAATTCTAACCCGGAAATTGACTTTTTTGTTGAATCTGCAATGTAGAGGACGTGATTAAAATTTCGAATTGTTTTCATCACAACGTCCTCATTGAATTTCCCCTGAATTGCCTTCTCCTAGTGTACTTGATTAATGGAGTTTTCCACTACAGTCTTTGACAATCCCTTTGCTTTCTTCATGTGGCGGACTTCTCGAATCTTGCAACCAGTCACTCTGTCAACGCCGTGTTTTGTTGAGCGTACGCAGTACATCTTTGGTTCAGCCACAAAAAAATGGGTAATTTCCCATACAGCCAATTTGTCAGACATTTTGCCCAACACTTTTTTATTGCGTAAACTATGAAATTTTCCGCAGAATGGGTCCGACGAATCGTAGCCACTATTGTCAAACCACTTTTTTTTATCTTGCTTAAATATTTCATAGACATCCAATGGTGTCACAATATAATAAGCGAGAGAATCTGCGTTCAAACAACTAATTAGTTCCAAAACGTTTCAGAGAATCAGAATAGCGAATCCAACAGCTATTTGATTGCTCAAAGTGACGGCGAGTTTTTTCAGAATTAAAAGAACCAACTATTCATTTGCACTTTTTATGTCAGAAATTGCAGGTTTTTTGGAATATTTTCGTCCTCGCGTCTCTGTCATTATAGGAATCATATTTGTTCTTTTTCTCTTGCACTCAATCGTTTTTTCTGCGTCAAATAAGAAATTAGTTTTTGATTAAATAAAACTTAAAAATCACTCACCATAAGCTAAGTTATTCAATGCAATTTCTATTTCGCTTTTTGAAAGCTGTCTTAGCAGAGTATTTTCATCAATATACTCCTTGAGCCAACAAGATTGTTTGAAACGTATAATCTTGTGTATTTTTGTAATTTTACATCCCAGTGACAGCCGCATTTGTAGCGCTCTGTAGTTGCAAACCATTTTTTCTTGGGCAGAAGATCAGCAATTAAACGCTCTTGCTTTAATTCCAATCTCATCAATTAAATCAATCTGAAAATCCGACAAGTGATCCCGCCGAGCGGTTCTTTTTACCGGTGCTGGGGGATAATCATTCAAGTAATCACTCAACTCCTCTGGTACTTTCAAATCAATTTCAATTGCGGATTGTGGATTGTGGATTGTGTATTTATTTATTAAGGTCACTAAAAGCATTCCTTATAACAATACGAGCAGAGTCACATTGATTCATCAATAAGTGCTTTCAATTCCGACAAAATCAACAATAACTTAGAATTAAATAACAGCTTAATAANTATTTATTAACGTCACTAAAAGCATTCCTTATAACAATACGAGCAGAGTCACATTGATTCATCAATAAGTGCTTTCAATTCCGACAAAATCAACAATAACTTAGAATTAAATAACAGCTTAATAATATGAAGACAATGATAATAACAAATTAATTACACGAAATAATAAATGTCTGTTCTACACATATACAAATAATCATAAAGTTTCGACTTAAAAGTAACAATACCCAATTTTACACTTCTGATGTTGTAAGGTAAAGAGTTCCAGCATTTGATAGATGACAACTTAACCGAATTTGCAAGAACCACTTTGCTTAATTTGTTTTTGACGATATGATCATAAAAGCCATTACTGATAATAATAAAAATACGGCCTGATCATTTGGCGCTTTCGTGATTAAACTGGGAGTGTCAATAATTTCTAAAGCTTTTGCATTAGCCTCGAATCATTTGATTAAATTTACCGTTTACAATTTACACTGTATTGAGAAATACATAAATGATTTCTGAAGTGTATTTTAGAAAGTGACCCAAAGCAGTTCAGTGAAGCACAATGCACAAGTTACATTATTTAGAAACTTCATTGGAAAGTCATATACTAATTTGTGAAAGCAAATAAATATATTTATTCTGTTTCTGTCAAAAATTATTTTTGCTCCAACATAATGGAAATGCCCTTTGCACAAGGCAAGACGGTATCCTCGACGCCAAAATTGCAAACACCAGCAGTGAACTCAGGTGGTGTTCGCAGGAAGCCACATTTGATTGTAAACATGAATTTTGAGTACTCAGACGTTTTCAGTGACATTGACGATGTAGTCGGTGGATATTTTCAACCGTGGTTTAAAAAGTGTTATTACCTGATATTCGTGCCCTTCAAAATTGCAAACAACGTGAAAGGAAGTTTCATGTCAGAAAACGTTGTTCAGAAAGTAAAGCTGCCATAATTTTGATTGTTTGGTAATTGCTCACGTTTGATGCACTAATGTGGAATTTCGTTTTAGATTTTCTGTGGACTCATTCAAATAATGGTTGTAATCGACGCTATTTTTGAAGTACACGGAATTATTGCTGGAAAGGTTCAGAAAGATCCATCAATATTTTTGCGAATGGTAGACCGATCAAATTCTACGTCTTACGTTATCATATTTGCGTACATAACTTGGGTCAAGAAGAAAGGAATTCTAGAGTTGTTTGGTGGCCGTGCAGACAATTCGAAAGTAATTCTTATCAAATTATTTAATTTACAAGAGATAATAGAACATAAATTGCTTAATTACTCGCACAGACATGAAGATCCGTCGTGGCTGGATTTCTCGTAGTCTTGACCTTCTTCACAATATGTGCATATGTTTCGAACTTTGTGTTTTTCAATCTAGACAATTTTGACATAAACAAGGGGTTTCATTTTAGGGTCGAAAACTTCATGTTTGAACATTTTTTGTCCCGTCAAGTACAACCACTTCAGCTGAATCAAATCACATTTACTCTAGCCTTTGTAACATTTGTTTCAATTCTTTGTCGGTTTTACCGCTTTGTCTTGATAGATTTTTTAGTCGGGCTTTGCTTAATTACCGGCTACACTAGTTATAAGTTGGCGAAAGAATTCAACAAGCTCCTCAACCACACTTCTGCGATCTCTGAAGTTGATGTATCAAATGTAAGCTAAACTATTATAATGCCAGTACAAATTTATAATACACAAAATCATATTTGCACGTCTTAAACAGGTGTTCGTTGCATATTATAAACGTCAAAAAATTTTCAACCAGTTTAACGAGGTGGTTGGGCCCCTCTTTGTCTTTGTATTTGTATCTCTGATAACGTTCTGCGCAGTGAGCACAGTGGACGTTCTGGACTCAAAAAGTTGGAATCTCCCGGTTGTTATGGGCATTTATTTTTTAGCATTCACTGCCGTCCTAGTATTTCCAGCAGAAGCTCATTACCAGGTCAGGCTCACTGTCGTACTCTTTCAGAAGTAAAGTCTTTCAAATTATACAATTTTTAAAACCGCAGGCTAGTCATTTCAAAATTTGGTTACTTAATCGACCGAAGGGATCCGTCGCTCACATAATGGACTACGTAGAGGTCCTGAACTTTGATCTTGCCATACAAGGTGGCCGATTTTTTACAATTACATATGGTTTCCTTGGAACGGTATTATATTTGCAATGAGTATTTTTACGGTTTTCACATATTTATCCAACATCTGATTAATTGTTTCTTATGTCAACAAGTATCTAGTGTCGTTTTAACTTATGCCATCATCATGATCCAATTCCGGGGGACTCTTTTGACAGAATCAAATGTGTATCTATTCTAAAGATTTGGATGCTGAAAAGCTAGAAATGATTGTATGCAATATTATTTTTAAACGAATTGGATTTTTGAGAAATGTTTTGGTGGTACAAGATGGTGAAAATTTAGAAATCGGAAATGAGAGAACCTCAGAACCCACTGCAATGTACACCAGAACACATTTATGGAACTAGCACTCGGTATGGCCTTTTTCAGACCCGCACTCGTCCTGGTCAAAGTTTTTAATATGTGTTTTTGATCACAAGAGGTATGAATGTGACAATAGACTTACAATTAAATGATTGGACAAATTAAAAATTGAAGATGGCGACCCAAGATTTTGGATTGTTAAGATTCAGTTACATATGTTTAAAGTCGTTAGATTTCTTGCATTACTAACATTTAATATAGGCAATCAAACTCTCCATTGCATTCAATTCAACATTCCTGAGGTCAATCATTGCCACGAGAAAAATGGCATGTTACCCGCCATCCTCTTCTTCATTTTAGCCAAGGCCAATGCCCTAGCTCGAGGTAAAAGGCAAGGTCGAATTATGACCTGAAAAAAATTGTCGGCATAATGTCCTGAGAACAATGACATTGTCACATGCCATGTTTCTCTTCCATTTTAGTTAATGTCGTGCTAGAACACAAAGGTCATAGGTCAGGTCAACTCGTGATCTGACCTATACAAATTCCGCTGACCTTTTGAACAATATAAGCTATCAAGATCTAAGATCGGTTTGGTGGCTTCGGAGGAGATAGAAGACAAACAAGCAAACACACAAGCACACAAACATTTTATTTTAGTATGTGTATGATGAGTCTTAGACGTATTTCACCAGGTGCATTTTATTTACGGGTACACTAGCATTTAATTGGATAATTGAGCGTATACATATTCTTGCTTGCATTACAATACGTCAACAATTTTTTAAACCATATAAAACCTTATTTCATCGCCAATTATAAAACCTTATTTAATATTTGCTACTGGCGCTTTATGTAAATAGCATGAAACCTTCTTCATGATGACAGGACATGTATTACGGTGCGTTGCTTCCACTCACGCCCAAGTCACACTTCATCTGCCAATCAGCATCCCCGACCACAAAAAAAGAGATGTAATCTGCAAAATTTCTATAGGAGCACGGATGGCTCTCACAATCCGCGGGATATGCTAACTTTAGCTCCTCCGCAGGCTGATCGTATCCATTTTTGTAAAATATTCTTACAAATTGTTCTGTGGGTTCAGTTGCATTTTGGTGAAGTTCAAATATAAGGGCCGCGTTATAATTCGGGGGAGAGTCAGTGCTTTGGTAGTAACCCAAGGCTGACAGGATCGGAGAAATGGTTAGACCACGCCCAGAGAAGAAATGCATTTGGACTTGTGGTACTGGGGGTGATCCATCTTGGTTTTCATCCAAAGTCCACGCGTTAAAATTGTTCATTATCAAATTGAGGAGTGGACCTCGGATTAGTCGCTTGTAAGCAATTGTGGAGGTAGCATTTGCCAAGAAGAAATAGTTGTAATTTTCTTCCATTTCATGCAATAAAGGAAGAGCCCAGTTTGGATAATCTAATCTAAATTGGTCATGCTAATAAGAAATAAGAAAAATTAAATAATTTTGTTATTAAGAATTAGATAAATTAATATGGCGTGTACATTGAGGAACGTGTGCATATTAATGTGAAATATCAATGACATGGCATTGGGATACTTTAAGTAAATGTATTTGGTGTTCTGACCACGAGGAGTGTTTTATTTTGAACCTTAATTTCTGATTGTTTTTTGACGCCGTATTTTTAAAAGAAATTTTTGAGTTTTTTTGCCCAACTATGCCTGTCATAGATAATATATATATATATGGAGGCCTGCAGCACAGAGTTTACTCTGTTCGACAGACTTAATTGACGTGGCCATTGGCCGAATCAAGTTTTAAGGAATAAAAATCGAGTTACCATCAGGAATTTCCGGGTAATCAGAGGAATTAAAAGGAAAAAGAATAAATAAGTTAAAAATGTAGGTTGGCCTGTAGTCCACCCAAGAAAGGGGCATAAGGATAATGGGAGGGGGTTGGGGAGTAGAATTTTTGTTCATTTAAGTCTGTCTTTCAATATGGTGTGCATATAGTTACTGCATCTTTTTAGAAACGCGTAGTTTGTTTCAGGGTC
>JAAXYW010003526.1:0-11386 GCA_036851895.1 Orthonychiurus folsomi | reverse complement strand
AATTGTCCCCTGTTACAATTGTCCCCAGTCTCCCCTACTATTAAATTGGAAAAATATATAATAAGATGAATTCAATTGACTTACACCGTAAACGTTGTTGACTGCTGTGGATTTTCGCAAATTGAGTCGCGAGAACATACATTTGGAGGAGGGCTTGGGGTGCGGATTCAAAGAAGCACTCCGCAATCATGGCTTGACTCACAACTTCCGCGATGACCCGATAAGAAGTAGTTTCTTTGTCCTGGATGTCAATCTCCGCCTCACATTTCCGGTACAAGCTCACTTGTCGAATGAAGTAAATTATGAATCTGGAATCAAGATGCAATTTTAGCCTTGCTTGCGTGTATTTCCAGTGAATTTCATTACATATGTACTCTAATTACAGAATTGGTGTTGACAACGGAGCCAGGATAATACAGAACAGAACCATGACCCAAAAGAACGGCTTGTGACAATTGCTGCAGCCGCAGTCAAATAATTTTGGAGCCGAATTCCCACCAATACAAGAACAGCAGAGTCGATAGCGAACTGCCTTTAATGTTGCAGGGAGTCGAACCAGAATGTCCATAATATGCCTACAAAACACAACAAAATATATTACGACTACATTATTAGTATTTATGATTACATTTACATATATTTGTAAACAAGTATTTACCTACCCGGGTGCAATCCAAATACAAATAGTGGCAATCCCCGACATGTACATGAATACTAATGTTAAAATGCCCGTCGTGACGTCACCCGCAAGTAAACTCGTTACAACACTCGTTCCATCCGTCCCCTTGTCGATGACTGTCAAAGCCATCGACATAAAACTGAGGAAAATACTCAGGCGGGTTAATTCCGGGATGAGGACATTGGAGGGATTCACACTGAAGAGAAGATCCTTGAATTCCCGGAATTCGGTGAGGAGGAGTTGGACGGGTTGATCGATTATATTCTCAAATGACTTTTTTGGGTTGTTGCCCCCACTGCCGCTGCTGTCCAGCACCGTAGTTTCACCCATTTTTTAAATTGTAGCCACTAACTACAAATTTCTACCACACAGTACAATGTATATTCAACCTCAATCCTTTACATTACATTGTGAAAATGTGAGCGGAATGTAAAAAGTCGTATAACATAGCAGGCAGAGGTTTGCTTATAAGACAACGTGTTATTTGTAATAGGGTTTGCGTCTTGTGATTGTGTGTATGCATAAGTAGATGGGATGGAATGGGTTATAATGCTATGGCGAGGTGTAGCAAAATAAGGAATCGCACTTGGCTGGCTGCTTCGAAAAAAAATACTCAATCCTCCACCACGGCTACAACCAAAGTTGCTATGCCTCTGCCGCACAAATCTGTATGTCGTATAATCCCATTCTGTTTGCACACTGGACTTCCCAGCGCCGGACGACAATGCAATGCAATGGGAAACTGACTCATGTTTATGTTTAATTTGTTGGTCTGTGGTGTACAAAATCGCGGGAATGTGTTAATTCCGTAAGAGATGACCATGGAATTTACATTGCTGAAAGTCATTTTTGAAAACCATTAATAAATAATTAACATATACGTAATTAACATGTATTAAACTATTTTAAACTCCAGAATTAAACAATAAAATGGTGAAAAACGTGCGTGCATTTGATTTTACACTTGTTCTACTATATTCTAGACTAGTTATCAATTCATATCAAGGAGACATAAATATGCAACAAATCTGCTTGGGCTCAAAAAAGATACAACGTTGCGTTTTGCGTTGCGTTTTCCACGAGTCCATGATCCAAATGTACGCACAATTGCAACCTGAACCACCACAGTGCAAAGGTTGGCCTGCTCGCGCGTCCTCATCAAAATGAATTAAGTAATAATGCAGACCATACAATATAACCTTACATAACCCCAAACATTGACAGGCCGCAAAACAAGTTTATTTTTTATTTGCACTGAATGAGTTCTCTCTTCGCACGGACGGGCTGGAGCCGGGTGATGTCGACGTGTGGAGGTTACATTTACATTTACAGCACACAAAAGATAGCGTAGACATTTACTTGACTTGCGAGAACAGAATACAAGGAGATATATACGTAATTCTATGGGTTTGATTCCAATTCTTTCCCTCAAAAATGATTGGTTCAAAACTCAAAAATGTACACAGAGATGTACTATTCGTCTCCCGCGTCCTGAGGAACCTCCTACAATTCCGACGAGTTGAACGACAGAAGCTAAACGTGGGGAAAATATTTGACGAGTACGCCAATCGACATCCTGGAAAAGTTTGTTTTTATTTTGAGGATGAACAGTGGAGTTACAAACGTGTAAGTATATTGTATGTATATGTTATTCTGTATATCTTTATAATGAGGATGTACAATGTAATAATTCTATGTAATGCACAGGTGCAAGATACAAGTAATAAAATCGCAAATTATTTTGCCGGGGAAGGTTTCAGACGACAGGATGCGGTTTCCCTATTTATGGAAAATAGACCTCAATACGTTTGCACATGGCTGGGGTTGAGTAGGGTGAGGATTTGCATGTAGATGTACAACTGTAAAGTACTTAAACATACATTAATTGGGTATTGTACATGTTAATCAGGTGGGAATTATCCCAGCTTTAATTAATACCAATCTACGCTCCGTTTCCTTGAAGCACTCCATCCAAGTCGCCAAGTCAAAAGCAATTGTTTATGGCAATGAGTTGGAATCAGGTACGTCACGTGTTAATTCAAGCACTAACAAAACATACGGCCATACAGCCCTTTATAATTTAAGAATGAGAGAATTTATGATAAAATTTGCAGCAATTGAAGATCTTTACACAAAGAATGGAATGACTCTTCCGCTGTACGAATCCGGTGTACCGGGGCCGGGAAACACAAAAACCGGATCCTCCAAAAATATTGACCTGGAATTGAATAAAGTCTCAAAGGAAACACCAAAAGGACATGAGGACATAAACATGCATGACGAACTATTCTACATTTACACCTCAGGGACGACTGGCCTTCCAAAAGCTGCTGTGATAAAACATGCAAGGTTTTTCTACTTGAATACATACGCGAAGGCGAAATAAAATATGCGAATAATATATATGGCGATTAATATGCACATTTTCATACCCGCAGATTTTATACTTTTGCTTTGGGTGCACATATCATGGGCTCAATTGGAGAAAATGACATTCTGTACAACTCGTTGCCACTTTATCATTCATCCGGAGGTTTGCAACATTAAACTGTTTGGTTAACTTTTATTTAATAGCATTGCATTAATTTTTCTAGGTTTACTTGGAATTGGCCAAGCCGTCCTATTCGGAACTCCAGTCATAATCAAAACAAAATTTTCTGCAAGCAATTTTTGGAAGGATTGTGTCAAGTACAATGCTACGGTAATTGATTCATAACACTACACATATCAAAAATATTGACCCGTACTGGTAACCCGCAGTGTGCTCAATATATCGGTGAAACCTGTCGCTACCTCTTGAGAAGTGAGACTGTCCCCGAGGAAAAATTCCACAAAGTCAAAATGATGATTGGGAATGGCCTCAGGCCCGAAATCTGGTCTGATTTTGTGAATCGATTCAACATTCCGAATATCGTAGAATTCTACGGTTCCAGTGAAGGAAATGCTAACCTGGGTACGGCTACGGTGGGAGGCGTATTATTTAATAAAAACAGTTATAAATATTGATATCACACGATAACGTTTTCAGTCAACAACACAAATAAGCCAGGTCCCACTGGATTCATTCCACACATCTTCCGAGGAATCTTTCCAGTTACTAATGTGAAGTTGGATGGAGCGGGTGAGCCGATTCGGGATAAGAAAAGTGGCTTACTAGTTAAGTGTAAGCCCGGGGAATCGGGGGAACTGATTGCCAAAATCGTGAAGAATCATCCATTTCGAGATTTTAAGGGGTGAGCATCATACATCTATTAAAATCCAATGCTTGTGTGTCTGCGTATGTTTTTTCTCAAATAAGGGCCTACAATTAGTCTCTAAGGTCACCGGCTGACCTGACCTTTGACCTCTTAGATATGAAGTTGACCCTGGTCCGTATAAATAAAGGATATGACATGACGCAAGTCATTTGTATCAGAACAACGAATCAACATATTTATACCAAGGTCACCAATTGACCTGACGTAGGACCTTTGACCTGTTTGCAATTAATTATTTATTTCCTTGGGATATTGACTTTTTAAGGTACGCTTCGGATACGGGGGCCAACAAAAACAAAGTAATAGCTGATGCTTTCGAGAAGGGTGATTTCGCATTCAGATCCGGTTGGAAAACATTTAAATAAATATAAGTTTGCGCCATACAAATGCATATGCTTTTTTTCAGGTGACATCTTTGTAAAGGACAAAGAAGGCTTCTACTATTTCAAAGACAGAATGGGAGACACATTTCGTTGGAAAGGGGAAAATGTATCCACAACAGAAGTTGAATACATAATCAGCAATTTGATTGGTTTGAAAGATGTGGTCGTTTACGGAGTTAAAATCCCTGGCACGGATGGCCAGGCGGGTATGGTAGCTCTCGCAGATGAATGCAATTCATTTGATGTTGACAAATTCAAAGAACAAATTGAAAAATCCCTACCGCCTTATGCCCGGCCCTTATTTCTAAGAATTGTGCAGCAAATTGAAATGACAGGTGAGCTTGCACAAGTCTTGTCGATACTTTAATGGGGCTACATTTATTTTAATTATTATTTTAATTAATACAGGAACGCACAAAATGAAAAAGACAGATCTGCAAAATCAAGGCATTCAGTTGGGCTCCAATTCCAAAGATAGAATTTATTTTTTGCTTGCCACAAAGTGTGAATTGGTAGATGAAACATTGTGTAACAAAATTATATCCGGAGAAATAAAACTTTAATACAATTCTATTCTTTTTACATTGATTCAACTTAATAAAAGTACCTGTCAACGTGATATATACGGTGCTTATCTAACATTGCATTTTTAAACCAAAATATTTAATATAGGTTTGCCACATTAATATTTTAATTTTTAGATGGAAAGCATGGTACTGCATAGGTATTGCTATAAACAAAAACCTTCAACCTTGTATTGTAAGCAGTTTTTTAAGACTGCTTTATATTTTGAAGCGCTAATCCGATTCCCATTTCGATTGCAAATCAGATGCGTGATTTCCATGCAACATTAACTCTCCACGCGCGTAACAAATGTATCCATATTTAAGCGACACAGCGACAATTTGTAGAAGTTTCAACCAAATCAATTTACCAACATTACTGACACCAACCACAACTATTTGTTTGTAAATACATAAAAAATGCCACATGTGATTTCTGAACTCTACTATAAATGAGGCCGATGCGATCCCCATTCCAATCAAAAGTATGTAAAATGCGGTCACAATTGTTGTCTTCATTGATGTGGGAGTGAACACATTTTTTAGTTCCTCAGTCCTTCGCAATTCGTGCAAAGCCTTTGACCAGCGACTTGGATAAAAAATCTTCCAGTATTTCTCCCAAATACCATAAATCCCGGACTGCAAAAGATATTGCATTCGGAAATAAAAATATTCAGAATTCCACCCGACAAAACTGAATAAGATCAAGATGTGAGTTCTTGAAATTTTCTCATTGCCTTTATTGAACACCACGTACCTATTTTTCAGATGTGCGTAACCAATAAACGCGGAAAGTTCATCAGTTTCCTCAATCAGTCCTACCCGCGAACAAGTTTGTAGTTTGCCATGCAAAAATTCAACAGTTTTATATGCTGTAAATGTCAACGTTTCGTTTTCTTCAGTTATATAAAGGATGTCCTCTTGACTTGTGTCTAACCGTCGCAAAGCAATCCTCCCTAATTGGGAAGATAAGGTCAAATTTCGTTTATCTATCAGGTACACAGGTTCCAAATTCAGATTTTCGAACACATTTCCGAAATCCTTCAACGATTGTACAAAGCGCAAGCAGGGAAATGTTGTCTGTTCTCCTAACTCATAGTATGTCGTGAAGTTGAAATTAGAATTCTCTACACAATTGTCAATGCCGGATTTGTCCAGAATGACGAGGTTTAATTGCTTGGCATTTTCGTATAGTGTAGACATAAAGTACTCGTTTATGTAGAACTGAAACATGTTGGCTTCCGAAAACTGAGTAAGTCCTCCCTTGACCGGTTTAAGTGCTCTGAAATCCATCACAAAGATATTCCGATATTCGGCTGAAATTATAATTGCAAGTAATCCCCATAGTCCAAAAATAACTTTGAATGCAAACAACAGCTTTGGACGCCGCTGAATTTCATGTGTTGGATCTGAAGTTGTTTCGAGCATATTTCCTGCGGTCATTGCAAATACATTGTAAATATAACTCCACATGTTCTCACGCCTTTGAGCTCTGCAAGTGGTCTGAATGTAGATTGCCCACATAATTAACTGGATAAAAATCAATGTTGTGCCTAGCAGACACCATACCTTCCAATGAAACGGGGACAAATAGATGTAAAATGAAATCTGCTCTGTTGTTGCTTGGCAACTTGCAAAATTGTAGACTGACGTCAAAATAATTCCTGCCCGCCCAATTTTTGGATATTCCAAATTATACAATTCATCTCTTGTAAATGTCATTAATCTATATCTTGTCCACCTCAGAAATATTTCAAAGTTAAACTCTTCAACTTTTTTTAGTTCCTGGAAGAAATTGTACTCTATTCCTTCAAACAATAATGTCTATAAATATATATATTATAATATGCATATGCATAATGTCACTCAGATCATTTATCATATGACTTGTTCCTTTTGGATTTTGAAAAGGATTTTGGGCATAGATTGGACAGCGTTGTATAAAACTCCGTTGTCCCCTTTCATCCTTGTTATATAATTTGCTGACTTTTGCTTTTAACTGAGTTGCAGCCAGATTAACTATATTTGCAGAGAAAATAAATTTTGTGCCGTTTCCCTCGACCCCAGTTCTCTGTAATCGCGTGAAGTGCGAGTTCCATTCGTAATGTCCAACAAATGTCTCAAATTCTAAAGTCCAACTATTTGTTTTGTTTATCTGTTCTGCATAGAGAATCACATACGATCTAGATGTCATTGATTCATCACTAGCCCAGTTGCTCAGTTTTGGAAAGAATTTATCCCAATACACAGGAGGAAGCCAATGTAGATAGAAAACAAAAACTACAGCAATTGACGAGAGCTCGAAGCATGGCCAATTTGGATTTATTCCGCACATAAACAAAGCCTTGCTAATTTTTAGCGGACAAGTATTAGGACAAGTAATTAGTTGGTTCAATTTGTATCAGTACACGGCACGTTGTTCCTCGTTGGCCGTCGAGTTCCGAGCTGTACTTTCTCTCACGGTAATTGTTAATCCCAGTCTCAATTGTGACTGGAACTGTCAGCGGGTCCAACTCCAACCGATACCATGGAATGATGTCCAAAATTGCCAGTCGGATATGGCAGTGTTGCAATTCTGTCAACACATGGTTGAAATTCTTAACCTTATACGAATCTGGCCGAGTTCGTACGATGTGCAACATTAGTATGTGCAAAATTGAAATAAATGTTGTCGATTTCATTGTTGTGCAGCCGCGCTCAGCTTTGATGATTTTAGCAGTGACTAAATATCTGTGGGTGTGCCGGTGTGATATATTGGTTTGTTCAGGGATCAAATGAGCATGTAGTTTATTATACTTGGAATTTGAATGTGTCAATATGTGGTATTTGCTAAGCAGTGAAGAGCATAACAAAAAATTAATGAGTCTGGAATTTGCATCATATTAGTTTTTCTACAGGGTAGAATAAAAAAATGGCCCTGTTAATAAAAAATTGTTTTAATTCTTAAGATCTAACAATCGAAAATGTATATATACCTTTGATACCCGCAAATACAGGGTAGCAAAAGCGCCAAAACTTTTGTGCGCGAAGTATAATACAAGTGTGGAATTTTGCATATGTTCACAAGGCGCATAACAATGAATGAATACTCTCTCCACTTCAAATACTCTGTACGTAACATGCACCTTGATATGAGGTTCGCGCTTAAAATCTGCATAGTAGTACTAAAAACATAGTATTAGCCGATGTCTTCGAGGAGGCTGATTTCACATTCAGATCCGCCTTGTAAACATTTAAATAACCCTTTGAATTTGCGCCATACAAATGCATTATTATTTTCAGGTGACATCTTCGTAAAGGACAAAGAAGGCTTCTACTAAACAAGCATGATGAGTAATCCAAGCCACCACAAATACACAGGCTATACCACTAATGTTAATTTGTGGTGGCTCGGCTGTGTTGAGGGAGGCTTTGCGTAGTTAAGCCAGGCATAATGTAAATAAAGGCACTTCGTGTAGTGATTTGCAGTTTTGCGTTGCTTTGTGGACTAATGCATGCGACAAGCACACGGCCTTCGCGCAAAATACTGTCATATGCTTATGTATCATATAAGCAAAGTGCATGTAATGCAATGCAGCACCAAGTTCAAGTTTGCGATGCAGTGGACTAGCCTTGAGGTTTTTGAACTTGAACATAATAAACATGATTAGTACACAAACATGAATACATGTAAATGATTCCATTTGCACATGAATATGTGTAAGTGCATTTACTCATGTAGGTAAGTGCATTTTCACATGTTTATGTGCAGATGCATTTACAGGGTATTTAAAATTTTCAAATGTGAAACTGTAAAGTGCAAGTGCATTAATAATTGTTCAAAATTGTGAATGTACTACATAGTACGCGTAAGTTTTGGACTCCATCCTATGGATTCAACATAAAGAAGACTGTGTTGTATCGGTGATCATTTTATTTCATTTAATCTTATGTAAAATGACCTGTTCCCCATATTACACTGTACTCCTATGTTTGTGTTGTGTAAAATTACAGCTCAAGCATTTTTCATGCACAATGCAATCAATTCCGCGAAAGAAATTATGCAACATCAATATGCAACTTAACATGAAGCCCATGGCCAATGGTATGGTATATATATATATATATATAAATTCATTATGTCAAATGTAATCGTGTTTTCAGAAGTGTGATTGTGTGTGAGTGAAGAAATGAGTGGTGAATGAGTGGGGTATGTAGAACGATGACTCGGGCGCAGGATAAGCGATCGCTTGGGACTCACATGAAAATGTGCGAAATCCCCTGTAGTTCGATATCCAGAAGAGTCATTATGCCGTATAGGTAGGAGACTAGAACACAACAGGGGAGACTAGGCTCTTCCGCCAAACGTGTGTCTAGTAATTAGGGAGTTGATAGGAAGATTGTTGCTGGACAATCCGGAGACTCGTACTTGTGCAGGGACGGTACGAACGAGCCGAACCAAATTTAAGTTTAAATGGCATTTTACTGGAAAATGCGTTAGGAATGGCAAACAAATATTGATTTTTCGTTTTTACAATTTATTTGCATTGAGTTATTTTTCGCCGGATATGCCGAGCATTTTGGCATGCAGGGCCGGTATGGGCTATGCACTATTCATAGCAGCAAGTGTAACTAAAGGTGAAGGTTGAAATGTCTATTTTTGTAGCAATGTATCTTTAAGTTATGCCGCTTGAAGATTACGGAACTGTGCATGGAGCTAGCTGTGTATTGCATGCCATGCATATGTAAGTTCTCCAAGGAGATAAGATGCAGTTGCAACCGTGTTATAAAGGAAAGTAATAATGAATGCAAACTAACATGTGCAGTCCGGCGAAAGTGGAATAATTCCAACCGAATTTGGGTATAGAATGGAATAAGAAAGAACTTTTAAATGTTAAAATTTTCAAATTTGTAGGTCTTTTGTTGCTTTTGATCCTACCAAGTGTCAAGTTCTAATGTGGTTGCAGTTCGGCGAGAGATGAATAATTTGACCAACACACAATTCCCTGAAATATAAATTTTTTTATTCCAATAAACTCACAATGTTGCAAACTCCATTTTACAACAGGTTTTGAATTCCCAATGTAGCGTATCATGTAACACACAAATTAAAACACTTTCAATGATTAAATTTCACTTAGACACAGAACTGGATGTTTCACTAGTGGTTGTTCTTTACGTGTTTCACCGCGGCGTTGACAGCTGCCTGAACGATGGATAACATGTCCACTGGAAGTGTTGCACCCTTCCCTGGTCTGCCATCTTCAAATCTTCGTAGGGAAAAATAGTTTTTGCCCAGGAACTGATGAATCTTAATATACCAGTTGTCACCGATGTGGCAATTGAATTCTGCCATCTCCTCTGATTTTGCACTCGGTCTTGACAAATCCATATTAACCGCAAGTTTTGCGATCTGAAACAAAAAAGGAGGAAAAACTTATTAGTATACATGTAGAATTTAATGCACACTGCATCATGCACTGAGTATTAATAACAATTGTTATACCTTTGCGGATTTCTTCCGTGGTTTTTCAAGGACCTCCTCCTCCATCTCCCTTCTAGAGTTTTCTTGGCTGTTTTCGAGCATCTTTTTCATGAATCTTTCGTCGTTTGCCTTTACCCAAGCAGAGCGGCTTGATGACGGCTGGCGTTGATCTTTTTCCTCTTCTTCCTCGGAAGAACTCACAGCTCGAACCCTTTTCTTTGGTTTTGACTTTCCTTCGGATTCTCCTTCAGATCCACTGTTCTTCCTCAGCACAGAGTCAATCGCCTCCTTATATTGTTGGCTCCGCGTTAGAGGATTTTTCTTCCCAATCAAGGAAATCTCCTGCTCCAGGCTCCCAATTTCCTTCACCTCGTCTCCAGAGTCTTCACCTGTAACATAATAGCCCAATGTTAGTTACAAATATATTATCCGGCGTCTAAAGCCATAGTTCCTGATAATATTTCTGAATAAGTTTAAATAAAAATAGATTTAAATAAATTTAATTGATGCACTTCTTACCGAAAAGGTTTGGGCTGGGGCACTTGACACTTGGAAGTGGCATGTTTAAATTGGTATTGTAGGACAAATTAGTGGGAACAATGAAATAGTTTCGACAGACTGACGAAATAACTGTGACGGAAGATGTAGCAAATCCTTCCTTTTATTTCAGATTTGGAGTTCGAATTGTGAGTGGATAATCAATTTTGGTGTCTTTCAAAAAGTAAATTTTGACTTATCTGACAGTTGTCAATCGTGAGACTGCTGACCAAGCGAAATTAAATGCTGAAACTGCTGAGATTGTAGTGATTCCTTATTTTTATCTTGCGCACTTCCTGATTAGTCAAGAAAAAATAGATTCCCACACACTAAGGAATTTCTGACTAATCGTGTGAATTTCCTGTCATTCATTTTAGAAACATCACAATTTTCAAATTTTAATTGTTTTAATTCTTTCGTACCTCATTTCCATCTTTGCTCTTGTTCATAGTTGACTGGCTCTTGAAATGGACGATCTTACCGATTTTGAAAGGTTTCTGTTG
>JAAXYW010003525.1:0-11392 GCA_036851895.1 Orthonychiurus folsomi | reverse complement strand
TGTACGTAAAACACTACTTTCTGGCCAACAGCTCTGCTGCTGATCTCAGATCTCCGGATGGGGACTGATGAATTTTTACTAGAATAATATTCAAAGTGAGTGTTTATTTTTCCTTCACCAAGTACACAGCCCAGAAACACGGGCCAAAGAATTAATTGAATATTCAATCGTGTGGATTGCATTGTCAAGTTTTGGATACTAATTTTGCAAATGCATTCAACCAGCACGACTGTAAGTTAAAGCCAAGATAAAGTCTGGGATGTTAAGTAGGTCCATCATTTCTTGTCGAGAGGAAATACCCTGCTGTGTGTGTCCCTTATCTCAGTGACTCAGTTTATTCTGTCTGTAGTATTGTGATTTTGCGAACACACATGCTCACTTCTTGAAACACATTCCACGTCTGCATAAGCAAACAGACTACTAGACTAGGTTGTTTTCATGCAATATTTGAGAGAAAAAATTTGCTAAGTTAAATTTGCAATGTGACGTACCAGTCTGAACACGAATAGCGACCAAATCTAAATAAATTAACGGTCTTGTCATTTACATAAGTTAACTCTACGACATTGAATCTAAAAATGCAAAGCATATAATAAATTAAACGGCGTTCATATTCACGAGCAATAATATATTATGCTATGTTATTAGATTATTTGTTATTGTTTTTATTTGATCCTCTGCATTCTAAGTATGCAATTAATTTTGCAATCAGTAAATACCGGGGTTCAACTACCATATATTTCAATTCCGATTTATACAGCATTTGGTGTAAAAATACACAACAAAATTAAGCTATTTCATTTCTACTTAAATATGATCTGGAATTTACCTATCGTATGTCACCAGCAAGTTAAATGTTAATTGAACGACATTGCTGAGAGTAACAAGGACAATCGAATTTTCAAATGTGTACAGAGCCCCTGCCGTGCATGTGAGTTTCCAGCAAGATTTGTGATAAATCCTATTTAAGGATATTTCAAATTCTTCCCTTAAAACTTGGATTCTCCGTTTCCACTCTGTGAGGAAATCCGAGGATTTCTGATTCAGGATCCCAGCAGCAGCCAAAGCGGAAATTGCCTCAAANAGATTTGTGATAAATCCTATTTAAGGATATTTCAAATTCTTCCCTTAAAACTTGGATTCTCCGTTTCCACTCTGTGAGGAAATCCGAGGATTTCTGATTCAGGATCCCAGCAGCAGCCAAAGCGGAAATTGCCTCAAAGAGGCAACGCGTTGAACAGAATGGGAAAACAATGTAAGAATGGAAATCCAAATGCGTGTAGCGGATTGTGCCAAAAAGAAGGACAGCTGTGTTGAGGACCAAAATTGATGGAAACCACTGCAAGTAGTAATTAAAAGCATCATTAATGAGGATGATGAGGACCTGAGTTTTCCGATAATTGATGGGTGCATTCGCCAACTCGGGCTCCTCTTCATACAAACTTTGGTTTCGGGCTGCTGGGACGCCACCGGTCATTTCACTGTTAGAAGAAGGTTAGGAACTATTAATTTGAAGATTCGCGGTTAATTTAAAATCAAATCTTAATTCTAGTATATTTAATAAACTTGAATTCACTCTCTTTTTAATTTAATATCAATTGTCAGTTACTTTACTCATGTTGTGCCAAGCAAAAAAAAAGATGGAAAACAAAAGTAAACCAAGCAACTAAGTTTCAGTAAAGTCAGTTTATGCGCAAAACCAGAAATCTTTGTTGTAATATTCCAAAATGTAGTTTACCAATATAAAAGAGTTTACGGATTCTGAAATTTGTGTGCGTGGCAAATCCGTGATTTCACATGGGAAATTAGTAATTACAAAACTGACACAATAGTGAACGCCGAACTGATTCATAACACATGCTAGTTTGTGTGGCAAAAAGTAAACTTACTAGTCGGCGTGGAGAGTTCGATCTTTTATCCAGACAAGACCCATGAAAACCAGCATCCAATTGAAAGTATACAAGAAAAACATTGTCCATGATCAGGAGGTCTTCAAGGAGTACAAAGGGGAGGGTAAACCACCATTTTGGAGGTCGATAACCTGCAGATTTGCAGTCGAGGACCATGGAGCTCACGTATTGTGGGGCGCAAGGTGTATTGATCACAACCGTTGCGTGGACTGGAGGATTTATCATTAGCAGAAATGCACTGATCAGTATAGTTACCGAAACCCAATCCGTGCAAGTTTTTGTTTCCATCTGCTTTAAAACTTCCTCTGTAATTGAATAAATGGTTGAAATTAGTTAATTTATTGCAACAAAATGAAGCCTTTGAATTTTTAATAGAAACGGTAAACGTTTTGCCCATAGCTCCAAACCAAAGCGACATCTAAAAATATTTCAAATATCAAAAGTGATAAAGCTGACAAAGTAGATTTTGCGCCAGGAATCCAAATTGCTGCCCCTGCTTAACTGGTAAATTTGTGTCATATTTTGTATTAATGTTAAACTTACTTCGCACAGCTTCCCGCCCTGCCAGCATGGAATTTGCAAAGAACATAATTTCCTCCCGCTTCATGTGAAATTGGAAATTACACACGACCATTAGCCAGTACGCCCAAACCCATAATAAGTTCATGATCCGGATCCTTGGTGGGACTTTATCTTTCGTCGTTTGAACGAGCCGCACGAACATGTACAGCATAACGGAGAAAATCACAATTTTCATGAATTGTATAAAAAAAGATGTGAAGCCGTGGGGCTTTTTGGAATCGAAATTTAGCTGCATCCCAACGGTAAGGGAATATTTTCAAGTAGCACCCGACTCTCATTGTGATTCCGAATGCTCGGGTTGCTAGATTGTACAACATTTTGAAAACTGATCTCTGATTCTAAAGTTAAGTAAAATTTTAAATTCAAATTCTGTGAACCAAATCTTCTCTTGGGTGATACTCAGCCAGGTTTTAGCTTTTATAGTTAGTGCCAAAGTTATTAATTTATGAACCAATTTACCGAAGTCCCGTTTGCCTTGATAGCAGAAGTTGAGATAGTCGAGATTTCTCAGATAACATTTGATTTCGAGCTGAGCTGAGAATAATAAAATGGGCTCGTTGGTAAGCTTTTAATGCAAAAGACGCAGAATGATGATTTTAATGATTGAGAATAGAACTTCGGTTGATTGATTTAATTGTTCAGGGTCGGGTGTTACCGCTTAATGAGTTTTACGGTTGGGATGAATGCACCAAATGTGGTCATGAGAATTCTGATTGATTTTGGCCGTAATGGGCGATTGTTAAATAAATGACCAAGGATCGAAGAATCCTTTTAATAAACCAAAAGGATATTGTAAAAACTTTGCTTAGTTCGGTTGCACCGGTTTGGTAATTGATGCGCGCGCATCCTAGCTTTTCTAACTTCCTTTGAACGTTTATTATCTCTGTTCTATGGTTGAAATAAATCGACGAAATCAGAAGCGGCGATAATTTTCAGACATTAATCATTGACATCCTATTATATAATGCACCGGTTTGGTAATTGATGCGCGCGCATCCTAGCTCTTCTAACTTCCTGTGAACGTTTATTATCTCTGTTCTATGGTTGAAATAAATCGACGAAATCAGAAGCGGCGATAATTTTCAGACATTAATCATTGACATCCTATTATATAAAAATAGAGATTGAGTCGAAGTTGTGGCTATATATTTTAGCTGTATAAGAATAATTTATTGCTCTGCACTCTAAACGTGTACTATCAACACACTAAACTTCCTAATTACAATCCAGTTACATGTTGTTATCTTATTCGTTAAATCCAAAAGGGTTTCTTTCTTTACCGACCCACACTTGTAACTTTGTCCACTTTGCCAGCAAAGATCCGAAAACTCCACACGATGACGCCTCATCCAAACTTTCCATTTCCGAACAGAATCAGAATCCAAACCGACGAAAATCTTCTTCAATCGTAAATTTGCATTTCCAATTACTCTTCTGTCAGTTAATTTTTCAGCTCCCCCAAATATCTGGAGTCCATCAATAGTTATACGTTTTAAAGTTCGCTTCTGACTCTTCATGAAAGATTTCAGCATTTTGAAAGCTTTAGCCCTGGCCCTGAAAGCTGCGGCTTTTACATGTCTTTCCCGTCGGTCGGGCTTGTTCAACGCTGATGCGTCATTATCGCTCAAGACTGGATTCATGTGTAAATGAAATTTCAATTTGAATATCTTCAACCGAAGACTATTGAGCTCCAAAAAAGTTTCTAGCATTCCGATTGTGTAGAGAGTAGTTTTGAAATCCTTCTGAGGATTCTCCGATATCCATTTTGGTCTAAATCCAAAGCTAAATTCTTTAAGTGTTGATATATTCTTGAGAAGTAGCCACCTCGCTGCTAGCGTACACCTCATGCGGCCAGGAATCTTGATAGAAGTCTCATTCATTCTTTCGCCGTCCACCGCCAAATCCAGACTTTCCAGACAATCACATCGCAATTCAACAACTTTGATGAGAGTGTTGAGAACTTGTAGAAATGGAACGTGGATTGTGACATGTTTGATGGATGAGACTTGCTTTAATGCTTCTTCGCTATATTTTTTATCCCACATATCCGCCTTTTGAAGAACGAGTTCACGATCCAAGCCGCGCATGACCAAAGAAATATGCTCACCCATAAAAGGCCCACCTTCGTTAGTTTTGTCAACCCAACGGAATTCAAATTTGTTCAATAGTTGCAAAAAGCCGAGCACGTCAAGGACTGTAGTCCAGTGAACAACACAATTTTCCAGGTTAAGGCAGGTGAGAGCGGTGAACTTCTCTTTGTTGCAATTGAAATAATCCATAAAGAGCCCAGGCCCTAATCGATCAATGAGGATTGGGTACCAAATTCCAGGTAGGGACGTTGTAATCCAGCCCTTTTCTACAATTGAGGTTAAGGTCACAGTGGAAGAGGATTTGGAGTACAAACGGAGATGATCGTTTCGTTTTCTGAAGATTTCGATGAGAAGACAATTTGTATTGTAATCGTAGTAAAAGATTTTAATTAGATTCAGCCAAACACAATGAAGCATTTGGAAACCGAGCTTAGCGGAGTTGGTAATCAATCGTTTAAAACTGTAGAGCAATGTGCAAGTACACAAAAGTATTGCTAGATGTATGCATCCTGAACTAATTTCTCCGCGAACGTCAAATGATCCCAATTGAAATTGAACTTTTCTTTTTGCCCAGCCCTTGGTCCTTGCGTTGTAGGGGAGAATGAGCTCTATTACTCCAACAGAAAGTCGATAGAGCAATAAATCGACAAGAAATTGAATCTGGTTATTCTGGCGGGAAAAATTAAACCCCAGAAGCTAATTAGAATAAATACCTCAGTAAATTGCCCGAATACTGTGCCCGCATACCCGTTGGAGCCAAATCAAGATTCGCCCTTGAAGGATTCGTTTGAAACAGAGACTTCCCCAAACCATAATATAAAAGCAAGAAGTAGGCCAATGACACTAGGAGGGCAACAGTACTTCGTAGTGAGATTGTGTGAGATAGGTAGAGCTAAAATAACAGCAGAGAATGCAACGGATTAAAGTAAAATATCTTTGACTTTTATGGTGGTCCTTTAAGAATTGATAGTATAATACACTGAAAATTTAGGTACCAATAAAACAAGAATTAATTTTTAACAAATCGCTATATTCTGAGTACTAATTCGATGTCCTAAAATTTCCAGCTTAAACTAAAGTAAACAAACTGATGCCTAAGGTAACAAAAAATGTAATTTCTCCATCATTTCCCCATTAATTCACTTTACTGTTAAAATGTTATTGAAACTATTCACCATACAAGGTGTTTATGAGTACTATATCAATTTCCAAAACTCCTCAAATTAATCCACAGTTGACAGTCGTTTCTGTGCTGCATTTCATTACTGAACTGTCCAACCCCCATCCATTGAGTAGTCGGCCCCCGTCACCTGATCCGCGTGTTCCGAACAAAGAAATACCGCCAAACCCCCCAACTGCTCCGGAGTCACAAATTCCTCCGTCGGTTGTTTCTCCTCAAGAAAATGCATTGTAGCAAAGTACTGGCTCGTGCCTCGGAGTTTTGCGTAGTGTTTGATTTCTCTTTGAAATTGTGGAGAATCCGTGTAGCCTGGACAAATGGAATTGCTCGTCACACCCGTTCCAGCCGCCTCCAAGGCGATGACTTTTGACAAACCAACTAGTCCATGTTTTGAAGCAACAAATGCAGCTTTGTAAATAGAGCCCACAAGTCCATTTGCAGAGCTGATGTGGAGCAGGCGACCCCATCCTCGCTCGTACATTTGTGGAATTACGGCCCTGGCTAGGAAAAACGGGGTGGTCATATTCAGGCGAATGATTTTGTTCCATTCATCCGTGGGGTAGTGATCAAAGGCAAATTGGTAGTCAATCCCAACGTTGTTGATGAGGATGTCCACTTTGCCTAAGAGGTGGGTCGCGTCCTTGATGAGGGTTTTGCAATTGGCTTCATTGGACACGTCAAGGTGGGAAAAAGGGGGTTCTGGTCCCTGGTTCAATTCGGCAATTTTTTCTAGCATGGGACGGATTTCGGATTCGTCGGATCCTTGTCGGCCGTGAAGCATGATGCGGGCACCGGATTTGGCAAGGGATTTTGCAATGGACCATCCAATTCCGGATGTTGAGCCCGTGATTAGGGCACTTCGCCCTTTTAACATGATTCAGTGCTAATTTGAATGGTAATAATTTGATTCGGTTAGCAATTAGTTGTAATTTATTGTGGGTGTCGCTATCGATTATTTATCGTAATATAATTCTGTGTAATAAGAAACCTCAAGGTTGCGATTGTGTACTAATTAGATTAACAATAAAATATACATGTTATCAATTCGTTCGAGCTTTTCTGCTAAAACCGACGCTTGGGCAGCGGATACTCCTTTATTCCAGAACTGCCATGTCTTCCAAGTTCGAACACACTTTGCATTCAAAAGCTGCGCTTTCAATTTAACTTATTATGAAAACTGATATTTTTGATTTAAAAATCGGTTGCTACCGTTTTCAACGTTTCAAGTTTTTGACCCATACTGTATCCAATTTCAAACTCAAAACAAATGGCCAATGGTTAGTTTCTTTTTGTCACAATTGTTGGGGAATTGAACTGTGAATTTACGAGAAGAGGAGCGACCACCGAAGTAAAGTACCCCGTATTATAAAAATACAGTTCTCAGACCTGGTTGCCTTAAGTCCTCATTTCTAAGCAGGTGTGGTACTATTTTTAAGCGAAATGTAGAAAAGATATAATTGATCGAGTGTACATATTCATGAATTAAATATTATTTATTTAAAAATTGTCCATTCGTGTGTGCTTTTTCACTTCACATTTTGGAATGACGCTGCCCAAGCTTTTCAAGTATAACTAAGTTTATGCAGCCATCATTAAGCTAATTACACCGTACACTGGTTTAATATTTATCCAAATTGGACTGGTGATTTGCATATCTTCCCGCATCCGTCTTGACAGCATTTAAGATTTCCAGCACACGCAGAATCACTCAAACAATTTCGTGCTGGGTCGTATGAGCAAATCCCAAATCCTCCGTCCGAAGCAGGGCACTGTCCGGCTTTCTGGGGAGCTAAATAAAAGGAAATTATTTAGCCTTTTTAAACCATGTTCATGTAACAACATTGCCAGAATTTTTGCAATAGAATTGTAGACTTACCACTTCGCCCGGTTGTTTGTGGAATATTGGAAAACACAGCAATCGAAGCGGCAATAATAAGTAAAACTGTGGTGGTCTTCATTTTTAATTAGACAATTGAGTGATTGCAATACGTTGTAATTGAAAAGTACTAGTAACTTGCAAATACTAAGTGAATTTATGTTGTGGATGAATGTACAAATTTACTTTGGTTGAGCTCTGGAGATGATGTGAGTTGGTTGATTACAATTTGCAATCATATTTAAATGATTTTATTTTTAGTACGGCAGACGGCAAGCCTCCACATTTTGAGTTTTGGGCTACGCAAATAGAATTGTAAACAAAATTTCGTCCCTTTCGAGGAAGGGGTCCGGGTAATTCCATTTGCTTTGATTCTTCTCGGGAAATGCATGACAGTTAAATTTTTCATCGCGTCAGCTCACGACGCACCGCAAGTGTTTTGTGAATAGGCAACTTAATTCGTACTTAAATGCATGTCATTTAGTTTACGTTTCCTAGTACCGTATGTATCCTTCCCTCATGCTCATGCCTTTCCTGACGTCATCCAATTAAATATTTTAATCTTTGATGCATGAAATCAAGGTTAACTTTATGTATTAAACCAGACTCGGAATCGATTTAGAATAATGTGCGCCTACGTGAACGGCATGGCATAATGCAAGGGATTTCCAATAAGCAATGTCAACGTCATTCTTACAATTAGTATACAACATTGGAAACACGGCTTCTCTTAAGATTCAAAATTCAGGCTAAAGCACACCCTACCATTCAAAGCACTTTGACGTAAGTTGTAGGTTCATAAACAAGATATATTTTATAATTTATTAAATTGCAAATTGCAACATGCATCAACAACACAATTTGAACTTGCTTAAACCGTCGAATTTTATTTTTTAATTAATTAAATTGCTGCACAAAAATAGGCATTGCCACACATCATTAACCAAACTTAAAACTACATATTTAATTTTAAAGTGATCGCTTTCCCTTTTAACGCTTTCTTTATTGCAATTCTGATGAACCGGCATGAGTGGCGTTTATCTGTTGTAAGAGCTAACAGCACAACCATAATATTAAAATCTACCAAATGGATTCAAAGTACAATTCAAAAATTAGATACCCCAAATTCCACACATTTCCATTATATTTTCTATACTCCATTTAATTTATGTCCCACATTTCCTTCATCTAGCCGTCCAACCGCCGTCGACAGCAAGAGCCGCCCCCGTGACCTGAGTCGCATCCTCCGAACACAAAAACAGTACAAGTCCCCCCAACTGCTCCGGAGTCACAAATTTCTCTGACGGTTGCCGCTCCCTCAAAAAATGCATTGTAGCAAATGTGCTCGTAATATTCTTTGCTTTGGACAACTCATCAATTTGTTTTTGAACGACAGGGGTGAGGACGTAGCCGGGACAAATCGTATTCGCGGTCACTCCACTTCCCGCCGTCTCCAAAGCAATGACCTTCGTCAATCCATGGATCCCATGCTTCGTGGCCACATATGCACATTTATTTACTGAACCCACCAAACTCTGAGCACAACCGATTTGAATGATTCGACCCCATCTTCTCTCATACATTTGTGGAATGACGGAGCGGCTCAAGTAAAATGGAGCAGATAAATTGACGTGAAGGAGTCGCTCCCATTCCTCTGTTGGGAAATCCTGGATTGGGGCTTTGAATTGACTCCCAGCATTGTTGACGAGGATGTCGATTTTACCCAGTGCTTCTGTGGATTTTTGAATGAGGAGTTGACAGCCGAGTTCGTCGGAAATATCCATTTCACAGTAGGTGGGTCGATTCTCTTTTTTCTTGCCCGCTATAGATTTGATTAGGTCACCGATGGTTATGGCCTCCTCTAAACCATGGAGCATGACTGTGGCTCCGGCTTTGTAAAGTGCAGTCGCAATCCCAAGGCCAATTCCAGTGGTTGACCCAGTCACTAAAGCGGATTTACCACTCAGCATTGTGCACGTCGAATTGGGATTATGCCCTGGATTTTTATTTTAAGATATTATTATGAGAAATTATGTATTTCGGAGCCATCGCGGGTTAAGCTTTTGATTAGATCCTATTTGTTTACTCACCAAATAAACCAATATTTTAAAGTTGCTTGCTCGATTCTGATCTCAAATGCACAAATTGAAAAATTTCATGGGTTTGCCTAAATCTAGCATTAAAACTTTTAAACTCGTAACAATACAATGTTGCTATGCAACAGACACTAGGAGAGTGGCGGAACTTCATGAAGATTAATGGGAAAATCTTTAATCATTTAAAATCAAAAAAATATTTATTTCCAACGCGCAATATTTGACTATGCCTCGTAGAGTTGGATTTTACATTTCAATATCTAATAGATAGTAAAAACACACAATGACAGCGAAGACAATTAGAACATTGATCAAGATCCAACATCCAGGGCACCCTCCGGGCTTCCACTTCCTTTTGTGTGATTGGTAGAACTGAATTTCCTGTAATAAAGTACATACAAAAAGTTACAAATTTCTTATCTGGTTGACTGTAGCTAATGGATTTACATACAATTAATATCACTGCTGCCATAAGTAAAGCTTTGTGAGTCGGATCCAATTCCACTGGAAATTCCGCACCTGTTTCCACCTGGGAAAATACACGCGGACCCTCCTCTCCTTTCCATTCCATTGAGATATGCGCAAGAGCTTTGGAATTTTTTCCAGCCATATGCGTATGGCTATGGAAAACGTAGAAATCAAACTCCTTGACACGACACCTGAAAGCCCGACAGCGTGGACCTCGGATCTTAAATAATTTATCACCAAATTCATCAAAGATGTCAAAAGTTGGAGTAAGGGGGGTACGGCGTTGACCTATTGTTCCAATGAGTCCTCCTTGTCTGTGGTGAACGGTCATAACCTGGAATTACATTAAAAAACACGTGGAATGTTATTAAAAACAAAAAAAAATTGACATTCATTTCACATTACATTCCCGCAACACTGGCCTCCCCACCAACACATGGAAAAAGAAAGTGTCCGCTTCATGGAAATAACCGGATTCCCTTTTACGTCGTAAATATTGCTTTCAAATGGACGATTTTCCCTAAACCATCCTCGACTGAAACAATCTGAATTCTCCTTCGACAAGTATAACCTTTGCCCTTCAATGTTAAGGATTTCTCGTTGGGCGGATACATTTTCAAAACCTGCTGCAGCTATAAAAAACATTGTATTTTATACAAACGTGCCGTACAAATATCAAAACTTGAATTCCAAAATACGATTATGCACGTACCTCCACGACCCTTCTTACAATTTCGTATAAAAATATGAAATAATCCAACCAAATATTCCAAACCCGGAAGAACCCCGGGAATCGGAACCACGAGATCAACAGGTGGTGGGGAATGGAAATTTGATAGACTTGACTCATAGGCTAAATGTAAAATAAGAGTTGTTTTCATTAAAGTGGGTAAGTGGGCAAATACAACATTCGATTACGTGCTTTGAAACATACATAAAAATGATATATCGGAAAATATTCCTCGCAGTTCAATGTTACTTTGCCCTGGTACAACTGGCGGCGGAGGAGGGGGTACATTTGGTGGATGAGGCACAGCTGGCGGCGGCGGCACATCTGGCGGGTGATGCACATCTGGCGGATGATGTACATCTGGCGAAGGATGCACATCTGGCGGTACAACCGGCGGTACATGTACATTCGCCTCGTGAAACTTGGCGCCTACGCTTATATTTGAGACCTGATTCAAGGC
>JAAXYW010003524.1:0-11399 GCA_036851895.1 Orthonychiurus folsomi | reverse complement strand
AGGAGGAAGGGTCGGGTCAAGATATGCCCATGAGCGACCATCAAAACTGCAGTGCGTCATCTGGCTTTGATTTAGCACTGGCAGTAGATACTTTGATAGATGAAGAACTTGAAGCACTTGAGGAGCAGTTAAACTGGATTGTTAATAGTTCAAGTCCAGTTGCTCCGGAAGATTTCTATGATGTTATAATGGTAAGGATTGTCATAGCTTTCCACTTGCAATGCTTATTACCAATTGTAATATTTTTTTCTGTATTCCAGAAATTGGATGATTTGGAAGAAGACTATTTTTCAATATGCCCTTTTTATGCTCAACCAGAGGAGGCATTGAAATTTGCCGTGCTGCGTAGTCTGCGTTCAGACGAATAAGAGCAGCCTGGCTCCTAATTAATTAAAAACAATTGTTAATAGGATAAGATCAGATGAGAAAAATAAATGTTAAGTTGAAAATTTTCATTGTGATTCATTTGTAGTTGTGTAGATGATAGCGCCATTTTAGAAAATACAAAAACAGATAGCATTAAAGTAAAGCTAGGCTAAAATACAAATTAGTTACGTACAGTTGCTCAACCATGTTTTCAGAGATTGAACTTAGGGTAAATTATAATATTTTGATGTAAAGAGGCGCTGAAGTATTACTGATATCCAAGCTAACCTAGACGGTTAGTTTAGGTCAGGTCTGGTTCTGAATACTTGAATTTCGTGATAATGATTTAAAGCTAGGCCAACCCGTCCAAAGTCTTTTACTTTTGTTATGTGCGGACTGCTCGCATAAGGAAGTTGCGTTATCTAACCGTATTGACTTTTACTTGTGAGACCGCACTGTGCGTGAGACAATAAACATCATCCCCTCATTACCTCTTGGAAAGATTAGAAGGCGGTGGCGGTATTCAACAAGCCGTATACATATTTTTTTAATCTTAAGCAAGGCACAGTAGAGTAAAATTGTTATATAACTTTGCACCACCGCACAAAACTTACAAAATTCAGTCCGGCGTTCAAACTGAAGTTAACAAATTTCACTAAAATTTATTTTATTCAATATTACGTTCGACCTGCAAATTACTATTAGTTGTTAAATTAATTTAAAATGTTCCAAGCAATTCTGAACATTTGTTCTCAAAATTTGTTTGTGTTTCTTCTTTTGACACTATTGTTTTTCTTAATTCTTAAATACGCAAGGAATGGACACTATAATTACCCACCTGGACCAGTCGGATTTCCGATTTACGGATTCTCTCCAAACCTTGGTGAAACCCCGTACAAAGTAATCGATAAGTGGTCACAGGAACATGGAGAGGTGTTTAGTGTAAAAATTGCTGGAAGAAGGTACATTATTTTGAACAGCTACGATGCTATAAAAGAAGCATATATCACAGATGGAAGCAACTACGTGGATAGACCACAAGATTTTACTGTCATGGGAAGTTACTTCAAATTCAAAGCAATGGCTTTTATTAATGGGGGCAATTGGAAATCACAAAGAAAAATATTGACGTCATCAATCAAGTTTTTGAATCGAGAGATTGGCTCAGATGGAACTACTGTTTTGGAGAGTCGGATTTCTAATGCCATCGGTGAGTTAATGGGTAAACTACAAGGTTTCAACTCCAGGCCCCATGATATCTATAATCTTTTCGCCAATTCCACCATTGATGTTGTCAGCAGTCTAGTCTGTGATGAGCCGCTTGCTACCACCCAACCAGAAATTGCGGAATCAATTCTTCATGATGCACGTCTGCTTTTCACTATGCTTCCACCGACGGAAGTTGTTCTGGCTGGGCTAATAGTTAAAATCATGCACAACATCTGTGGAAATAAAAAAAAAAATATGCGAGAAACTCAGGAGAAACAGCTCAATCTAATGAATGTATTTATCAAGCAACATCAAAAACAATACGACCCTAACAACATTCGGGACTACATTGACATGTACCTGGCTGAACAGCAAAAATTCCAAGACGGAACACATGAGTCGGAGTGGTTTAGTATTGAAAACTTGAGCTTGAATATGCTGATGTTTTACGTTGCTGGAACGGATACAACGTCTGGAGTAATGAATTGGACAACATTTCTACTTGCAAAATATCAAAATGTACAGAAACAATGTCAGGAAGAATTGAACTCTACAATTGGTGCAAATACTATTATTAAATTCAGCGACAGAAAGCGATTGCCATTTGTGGAAGCTACATTAAATGAAATCCTTCGCTACAGTATACTTGGGCCATTACCTCAGCCACGATCTAACCTCAAGGCAACATCAATTCGTGGATACAATATTCCCGAAAACACTCATTTCATAACAAATTTGTGGTCAGCCAGTCGCGATGCTAAAGTTTGGCCGAATCCACATGCATTTGATCCTAATAACTTTTATGAGCGGAATGTTCCTCGAGATTTAACCTCGCTTCCATTTTCTACCGGTAAGGGAATATGAATGCAAAATTTGTTGAATGAGTGCCGTACAAGGAGCTAAATAAATTTTTTTTAAATCTGTAGGTAAACGCATATGCCCAGGAGAAAGCCTTGCTCGAATGGAATTATTTTTATACTTTACCAATCTCCTGCAGAAATTCACAGTTTCGCTCCACGGTAGTACTGAGGAAAATATTGTTGGCGGATTCACGAGAATGTTGGCACCGTTCAATATAATTTGCACTCCTCGTCGGCAGTCATAATTACCACAATATAGCATCAAAAGACATTTCAAAATATTCTGTGCGCATGAATAATAAAATATGATAATTTAATTTTGAAAAACTGTTCCAATAGTTGAGAAAATAAACGATGAGTTGTGCACATATACTATGCAATCACCGAGATTGGAAAACCCACAATGCTTCTTTGCTTTTCATTAAAGTCATTATTAGATTGACAGACTGACAGACAAGGTCACACTAACAATGCCTATAGAATCAGCCTTCTTCACTAATTTACTCCATCAGTCTATTTAATGAAAATTGAAAGGATTTATCTGTTTGTGCCATATGCTTGGTGTTTTATCCGCTCTTCTCCTCTTATGCAATTTACTTTACCTTCGGATGGATTGATTATACAGCAGCGCGATTTATAAACGTAGTGTTACAAATTAATTACAAATATTAGAACATGTCTTTTGAAGTGCTATTTACGTGTGCGTTTGTGATTTTGCTCTGGATAACTTTTAAATACTTGAATTTCAGAAGAAAATATCCGGCTATCCATTTTTTGGCTATTCTTCGCAATTCCTTGGTGACAAGCAGTTTTTGCAAGGAATTGGCAAAAACTTACGGTTATGTTTTTTCAATTAAAATAGGTGGAATCCGCTATATCGTTCTAAATGGCTACGATTCCATAAAAGCAGATTATGTCGGAGACCCCAATAACTTTGAAAATCGCCCGAACGAAATCAAATCAATTTTCTTTTAAAAATGGGGACGAGTGGAAATTCCACAGGAAAATATTGAGCTCTTCGACCAAATTACGTGAAGATGGAAAGACGAGTCTGGAGCGCCGAATCCTAGAAGCGACAGCACAGATGCTGGATCAAATTTGTGATTTAAATTCCAAACCAGAAAATCTTTATAGTATTTTTGCGAACGCGTCAATCAACGTTTTGAGCAGCCTGATTTGCGGGGAACCACTGGCAATAACACAACCAAAAATTGCACAAGATATTTTGAATGATACACGATTGGCGATGGAACAAGGTGGTTATGGAGAATTTCAAGTAGGGCCAATTCAAAAACTGATTTCGCTTTGGTTCACCAAAGCACTGACTGCAAACTTGCTTATGTTGTTCGTGGCCGGAACAGATTACAACTTCTTCTGCTCTGTATTTTGGAATATTTTTAATGGCGAAATATCCAGAGATTCAAAGAAAATGACAGGAAGAATTAGACAGTGTCGTTAGTCGTGGAGATTCTGTGAGTTTTTCTGATCGGAAGCGATTGCCATATATAGAGGCGGTCATAAATGAAATTCTCCGTTACTCCAAAATTGCTCCTTTGCCCGTGCCGAGGTCAACTACGAAGGAAACTACAATCCTTGGAAAATATCGAGTCCCTTCTGAGATATATTTCTTGGCAAACTTGTGGTCTGCCACTCGAGATGAAAAATATTGGCCAAATCCAAAAGTTTGACCCTAATAACTTTTATGAGAGGGATGTTCTCCGCGATTTGAGTTCTTTTGGCATTTGCAGTTGGTAAGAATCATGTATGCAAGAGCATATAAGGACGACGTTTGACAATTTAACTGACTCGTATCTGCTTTCTGTAGGAAAACGAATTTGTCCGGGAGAAAACTTAGCTTGTGTGAATTTATTCATCTTCTTTACTTCCATACTTCAAAAATTCACGATGTCCTCGTGCCCAGGTCGACAGTTTTGAAGAAAGAAACTACAAAAGGATTTACACGAGTTCTAACACCGTTCAAAGTTATCGCAACTCCGCGCCAAAACACTACATAATCAATACAAAATTAAAAGTTGTGGCGCATTTAGTCGAATGAAAAATTGTTTAAATGTGAATTTAAGCCAACTTCAATAGCGCTGACGTTAAGTTCCTGTCTTTATAAGAGCACCATCTTGAACGTCAAAATCTCAAACTGTTTTTTACAACCATCTGGATTGGATTACACAGCCGCGCCGCTAGCCTAGCAATCGCCTTTGGCATAAATAAATACACGCAAACTTTATCCCTTTTTAAACTGCCCAAGTGCAGCTGTGACTCATTCACGAGATCACCTCTCTTACATACATGGATATATTACACATCTTATGCATCCCACTCTTGCCAGTGCCAAACTAGAACTACCTAATACTCATTTCCCTTTCTTAAAGTGCAAATTCTATTTTTGTAATTTTGTACTCGCGTTGCTCGTCTGGGTGTCGGTTTTTCCAATGACTGACAATACGTATCTTTTGAGGGATATCGAGTAGTTCTAAATAAGAAGCCACAAGGAGGTGTGTAGGTCATTCCTTCCTATTCTTTGCTGGATTTAACGGTAAGCAATTTAATACGCATTGTATATAGTCTAGATATTGACACTACTTAAAATTTGTGACTGATCAGATATTAAATGTCGTTGAAGGTATTGCCTTAAATACACGGACGGAATGGATTTTGGTGGATTCAGTAATAGAAATAGAACAGGGGGTGCAAATGAAAGGGTAATTCCAATAGCTATCGATGGTGGAAGGCAACCTCAACCACAACCAATTAATCCAAATCCATACTACCCCTACCCGCCAAACCCGCCTCCTCCAACAAGACCGGACCGACGGCCACCAGCACCAACAATCCGAAGTCCAGGAAATAATCCTACGCCATATCGGCAGCCCAAGCCCCCTCCAGCTGGAAAATCTTCCGAGAACCCAGAATTCTCCGATAACGAGTTGGATGAAATGGAAGCACTTGCAGAAATACTCAAAAAGAAGCGAGCAGCTGCGGCAAACCCGGGTGGAAAATCAAACATCAAGTCAACGACAACTAAGAATTATCATGCCGAGGCTAATGATGAAGTTCCAAGTGATACATCAGGGCAAGGAGAAGGTCAAGAATCACATCAGCATGTGCCCACAACTCCTTACCCGACACCTGGAATGCACCCTGGAACTGCAATCCCCGGTGTTGGATTTGTCATGCCAGGACAACACCCAAATTTACCATATCCTGCTGAAGTTCCTCATGGTCCAGGGACTACTGCAGTTGGTGGTTATGGTGGTATTTCCTTCGGTGCTGGAATTCAATCTCCACCGTATCCTCAACAGGGTGATCAGTATTATCCTAATCATGGTGGAGGTGGTTTCCCGGCTTATCCAGGCTATCCTCCTGGTCCATAAGGATTTGTAACTACATATTCCTAAGTTTGTATAATGTTACTATTCTGTGTGCTAACAATACTTGTATGTTTGTATGTACTAGTTATTATAATGTTTATGGGGGAGGTCGGAACTTCTTTTTAGAACGCCCAAGCTGACAAGGCAAGGCCTTAAGGCCCATCCAGAGCTGATACATAATTATTTACGTGTTCTAAACTAATACTGATTCTAGTCAATTTAAAAAATGCTATTTTTAGTCTAATTAACTTTATTTGGTCTGTAAATGAGTTTATTTAACAGGAAAATAAGCGGCTTCCCTAATAAAGTACTGCAATGTGGTTGCTAAAAAAATTGAATGTTTTCGTTCCTTCAATCACGTAAAGCAGGTTTCACTGGGTCCAAAAGTCCACCATTCAACCAAAAATTGTTCGTTTTGTTCCCTTGACCTGGTTTTGAACCTTTCACGAAATTGCTTTCACTTTCCTCACCCAGGCAAGACCACTGTGTCACAGACAGTCTAAAATTGGAATCGGTTGAAACGGCTTATTTTGGCTACGGGAAGAACAAGAAATTGATTCAGTCCAATTTTAACCTCATTTCCAGCACAGCACTTACACTGACATGCATATTCTCGCCATACATAATTTCAGCTAATATTCATAAATTGTTTTCAGCCCATTAAAATGGGAATGTTAGAAATTCCCGTGCTATTGCTAGTGTTAATTGCAGTGGCAGTATGCTTAATTTTATATCGTCTATGGTTTCATGAAAGTAGAATTGAGAAATTAAAATCTATAGTTGGTGGACCTCGGGCATTGCCGCTTTTTGGGAATTCGCTATATTTTCTTGGGCCGACGGAAGGTAAAGAAACACAAAGTATTTTAAAATTTTATTCTCGTAAATTATTTTAAATATTCTGTGGCAGATATCTTACCAAAAATCAGGGCATGGTGTGATATCTATGGAAGACGATTTATAACTCGTTACAGCGGTAATTGCTTCTTTAACACATGGTCTGCCGCTGATGCTGAGGTATTCACTTAAGATTACACTAACTATGAATGGTTTCATTCGTTAATTTTAAATTAGGTAATTCTCAGCTCTCAAACTCACATTGAAAAAGGATCAGACTATGATTACCTAATGCCGTGGTTGGGTACTGGACTTCTGACCAGCAAAGGTGATATGATATATTATGTTTCTGGACCAGAGGACTAATTTTAAATTCAAAGCTTAAATTTAAAATGATGAATCAACCACAATAGGAAAGAAATGGTTCACTAGGAGAAAACTCTTGACTCCAACTTTCCACTTCAAAATTTTGGAAGACTTTATTTCAGTTTTTAATGAGCATTCTACTACGTTTGGTTGAGATCCTCAAAACTGAATTTGCTAATGAAAAAGTAGGAGATATTTCGGGTTACGTGGCAAGGTGCACCTTGGACGTTCTTTGCGGTAATCATTGGTATTGAGAATCTCAAAATGACCCAATTTAATTCATTCTTTCTATTTTTGCAGAAACTGCGATGGGTGAAAGAATTAACGCACAGCATGACAGAGACACGGACTACATCAATGCAGTTTATAGGTTCGTGTGTATAAATAATGTATAATCAATAAAATTAAAGCATAAACCAAAAATACATAACCATCATAGACCATTAACATGCATAGCGATATTTTAGAATGGGCAAACTAATTCAGTTGAGAACTATTTGTGCATGGCTTCAACCGGAATACCTTTGGAGATTGTCTGCTATTGGCAAGGAACATAATCAAATTTTAAAAATCTTACATGGATTCACAGAATCAGTAAGTAACATGATAGTGCGCTTTTGGAAATTGAATTTGAAAATAATTACGATATTTTAATAGGTTATTCGGAAAAGGAAAGCCATGTTCTTGTCAAAACTTGGAGCGAACATTGCGCATGAGGACGACACATTCCAAGGTAAGTGCCAAAACTTTTCTTGCGTTTTTGAATTAACAAACTTGTACATGTAAACTTATAAACTCAGCAATTGTAATTTAAGTGAAACGAAGACTGGCGTTTCTGGACCTGCTTCTAGAAGCCCAACAAAATAGTGGCGGGGAGCTCTCAGACCTTGACATTCGAGAGGAGACTGACACATTCATGTTTGAGGTAGAACAATGCCAATTATAACTTGAACTATTAACATTTATTTATATTTTATTCCTAATACAAAACTATTTGTAATACAAAAATTTAAGGGCCATGACACTACGTATGCCGGGATAAATTTTGCTCTTAACCTGATTGGATGTCATCCGGATATTCAGGTTGGTGCCAGATAGTGGATTTCTTTTTTTGTTTTTCAATTTGATTGGATATATTTTGTGTCGGTTCTTTTATATTAGAGCAAACTCCATCGGGAATTGGATGAAATATTTGGAGACGATAGAACGCGTCCGGTCACATCGCAGGATCTCCCTCGTTTGAAATATTTGGAATGTTGTCTGAAAGAGTCACTTCGCTTATTCCCCAGCGTTCCTTTTGTGGAAAGACTACTAAGATCCGACATGACTCTCCGTTCGTGATTAACATTAAAATTATCATTTTTTATATTAGTTTCATTGCATCTGTTGCTACAATCGTAACCAAACATTATTTTTAAACCGTTGTTTCCCATTTTGTTTATGTCTCTGCAGATGACGGCACAATAGTTCCAGCTGGGGTGACTTGCCTGATAATCATCTACCAAATGCATCGAGATCCCATATCATTCCCTAATCCTGAAACATTTGATCCAGACAGATTTCTCCCAGAAAATCAAATCCTATCAGGCCGAAACCATTACGCTTATGTTCCTTTCTCTGCAGGGCCTCGAAACTGCATTGGTATGCCCAAATAGTAAACCTAAATTTATTGCCTTTGAGGAGGTATAACAATACTAATTTTGTTTCAGGTCAAAAATTTGCCATGATGGAGTTAAAAATTGTTGTTGCAAATATTTTAAGAAACTTTACAATTAAATCGCAAATAGGCAACACAAAACTCCGACTCTTAGCGGAATTAATACTCAGACCAATGGATGGAATCCAAGTTAAATTGATTCCCAGGATTAGTTAACAAAATTAAAACTTCAAAATTATTTTGTTTAAATACTTTAACTAAAGTGTATCTGTTTCGCAGCTTTTATGTAATTACTTTTTTATCTGAATGAGTAGAAAGAAGCCCCAAAAATAAATCATTCTCGAGCTGGACGTATACTGTTTTACAAACAAACCAATATTTGACTTCGTATCCATTGCACGGGGTTGCGATAAAACTGCATACTAACACAAACCTCAATAGATTAAATGTAAAAGCAAAATCGTTTATTATAAATTTGGTTTGTCAATGGTTTAAAGTAAAAACACCTTCAATCATAGCTGACAATTGAACCTTTAGTTCGGATAACCGCGCAAACGCATTTTGTACTTAATTCCCCAGTATATGATTTGAAATCCTTGGTCACACGAACACAAGTTGTTTGCGGCAACCGACTGCAAAATTCTTTGAACTGCACTACAGGTGTAATCCAAGTCCAATGGTTTGTCATAGGTCCTTGTCCAATGGTAAGCTTCCGTAAACATTTTGTGTTTTCGAGTAGTTCTTGGAGATGTTCCAAATGAAAATTATTTGTAGAGCAGAGTGAAATTAGTTGCAGTTCTCGAATTTTTGGCATTCGGTTGGTGATATATTTGATCAAGCGATTGAAAAATTTGCCTTTGTGTTCAGTGACGAGGCTAAATCGCTCCAAATTTGTTAGTGTTAGTGTTGGTATATTTTCTGCTGAAAATGGGATGACTTTCCCACAAACTATTTCCAATTCATGAAGGAATGGGAATTCAGCAACAGTTCCTTTGAAATCGAAAGAAGCCGAGCAGCACTTGAATGTTTCCATGCTATCAGAATAGAATCCTGGCAAACACATGCAATCGTCACGGCGGTGCATTTCAACATGTTTGACGCCAATGAATTGTAAAAATAGTTGACCACAACCTGTTGATAAAATAAGAAAATTGAAAAACCTGAAATACATTTGTCGGAATAAAACCAATTAAATTTGTTTTATTTACCCAGACTGCCGTTTCCATTGTCGTATTCTACACTGAGTTTATTCAGGTTCAGGACGTGCAGCTGATCGACAATGGCTTGTGTGTTTTGATACGATCTGTTAGTGTGGAATCTTCTCCGTTGATACCCTAGCATCACAATTCCAAGCTCCACAATCGTCGATGCATGATTCAGAATGAAGGTCAAAATGTTTCTCCACCAAGGATGAAGGAAACTAACATTTGCATAGTTGAAATCTACTGAGAAACTACGCAAAGCATTGATTTTTGCTTTTATCAGGAAAATCATGGTAGATTTTACATGTTTCACAATATCCTTTGAGTCTTCGCTGCATCGTGAACCGAGCTAAAATAAAGTAAATTTTATAATCAAGAATTGTAAATAATAATTTTTTGTTAACCCTGTATTTAACTTACAATAATATTGAGAGTTGACAGAGCTGAAAATGGGTATTTAAATAAAGTTTCGCTTCCAACAACAACATCCGAGAAGGCCTTGCTCTCTATAGTAAATTCAATCGCTCTTCCAGAGAACCGCTTCACGAAACTCACAACATTTTCTGGAAGATTTCGGGGTCCTATGATAAAATGAGTTGAAGAAAGCAGTGCAGCATACTGTTGCATGCTAACTATCTTAGTCAAATTCTGAATCTTGAAAGATTTCAATGGATAATTCCGTCCGCTCAGAAGTAGTTCTCGAGTTGAATCCTCAAGTACAGCATTGAATACAAGATCACCAGTCTACAATAATACACCAGTGTCTACACACAAGGCGAAGCACTGTCTTGCCAGGCACAAATTCAAAAATCTTGGACTTGAGCTGCAGTTTGTTTAAAGGTTAATTAAATTTTATAATAAATTCAAAATGATATTACAATAATTAATTACTTCAACAGGTAAAATCCCAAAAAGTGAATCGATTTCTCCTGGCTCTTTAGACCTAGACGGTTTTCGCACTTTTGTGCTGCCCGCAGTCTCGTTTGGCATTATTCTGTTGGTCCGTCTTCAAAGAAATTAAGCTCCAAAAATTTTGACTTCAAGAAGATTCTTCTCGAAAGACTTAGCGTGTACTGTGTTTTGAATTTTGGTTACAATAACTATGTAGACTAACTTCTGAGGGTTGCATTTCAAATTTTGGTAATGACGTTTAGGCACGAATGCCCAAATGCGTAATATTTGCGAAATGACAGAATGCATTATAAATCAGCATTAACAAAAAATATTATATTTATAACAAAAAAAACATTCTGTAGTTAAGGCGCCGCGTGAACGGGCTGATGAATTAGCAGAAAACCAAATTTTATTGATACTGCTACTAGAGTTGCTATTAATAACACAGTATACAATTATACATCTTTTAAGTTAACTAATATTCAGGTTAAAAAATAAACAGTACTGCTTATGCAATGGAGTCTACAAAGTCTAGTTATTTTGGATTTTGGACAATATTTTCGGATAATGCTTGTTCGGTTTCCTGAAGCTAGTGCGCTGAAGTTATACTCGTTTGGACTTTTAT
>JAAXYW010003523.1:0-11413 GCA_036851895.1 Orthonychiurus folsomi | reverse complement strand
CCATGCAATTGCGGTTTAAATAAGCTATTCCTTGTTAAAATTGGATAACCAGAAATAAAGTTATGAATTTTTGTAATCGTACTAAACAAAAAGAAACACCCTGTAGTATAGAAAGCGTGGATTCTTTAATTTAAACAATGCAGAGTCATATTTGCCAAAACAATACCAGTCTGGGTTCTTGCCGGCCTGACAGTATATGTGCGACATGGTTTTTCAAATGCGTTAAAGAAATGTCAACAATTACTTGTTTTATTCGTCCTCAAATATGCAGTTAGACCACAGTTGTAAAACCATTCATTCTTAAACTTCTCAGTTTAATCTGGATTAACCACGGAACTCCTCATCAATAAATTGGCTTGCGATTTGAACTTCTGAGTTTTCTTGTATTTCCATGAGAAAGGGCCCCTTGATTTTTCTGATCTGGACGGAGAGAGCAATGTGTGTAATTCAACAATAATATTTTGGATTTAATAGTGGGCAATCACAAAAGGAGCCCTTACTCATCATTTTTTACCCAGCCCTCTGCTACAATTGCATAATAAGGGCTTTTGATACATTGTTATGAGATGTTTCCGCCCCCTCCCCACAACAAAAGCAAAATCGGAGTCACAGATGGTCAAAGAAGACCTGGAATAAATAAATATAAGTAGTGGGATGGGATAAAGAGGGAGGGATGACGTTAAGTTGTCATGGACAAATGCACTTGCAATCGACTCCCAGTTGTCTAAAAAAAAAGACGGACTGGATTCGAGTGGAATGATGGAAATCATTGGTTTGGTGAGAGAAATTGTGGTTGGCTATCGTCCGTCATGTTCAAATGATGATGATGATCGTCAAACGACTCTTACTTATCTTTTTTTGAACATTTGGCTCGACCACAATTATTTATTGTCCCCTTACTTGTTCCGTGGAGGCAAGAAGGACCAAAGCATTATTTATTTCGTAGGTGGCCCATTCAACTTCCTCCACTTGTTCCTATTGTACTTTGAAACGACCAAATAAAAATGACTGAGAAGGAAATAAAGCCGAAGGAAATGGGCTGCTGAGCATCGCCCCTTGAGGGACTTTTCATTATTTTATGATGAAGGAGAAGTTTTTGGTGCTGGGGATGTTGTTGGGAGTCCCTGCGACAATATTACGACTATGAGGAAGGACAGACGAGGAGTGGATATTTATGACAAAACCTGCCTGGCTACTGTTTTATTATTGTCCATCCGTCGTAATATACATTTATTACGAGGTTAGACTTTCCTCCTTCTGTGAATTATTGAATGACAAAATAATCATTTGATGGTTATTAAAAATTATTGCACTTTTCTTAGAGGCAAAAAGCAAACCAACGGGTGGTAAACAAAAATCTTTGTAGTATTGTCAATTGAATCATACGTTGTGTGAAGGACACTACTGCATGCAGAAATATATAAATTACGCATTTAAATTCGTATCCGAGAAAGAACAAACTTTTACATATCCTCGTCTTTTGTCAAATAATAGCAAAGTACATCAATGGCGGATAACTTATTTGGAATTCAGAAAGTAACAATGAATTGCGGAATTTACTACACGATTTGGATCAAAATATTACAATTCGAATTCATTATATCGCTTTGACCATTTCTAACAGTTTTCAATGTTTGAATTCTTGCATTTTGTAAACTTCATCAGGTTTTATATATTTCACGTTTGCATTTCACAGTATCCTATTCACGTGCTTGTACTCACAAACAAAAAGACAATGAAGACGGAAACCAATGGAATGATAATTTTGGCGCAGTGGAACTGAGGAATTATTTGCATTGACTGTGTGACTTTACTCCATCGTCGTCAGTGATTGATTGACAGGGCAATAAATCCATTACCAGTCCCAGCTCAGTTGGGTGGCTCCCCTGCCATAAAATACAATGGATTGGGTCAAAGGGAATGGAAAACTAAAAAAAGACCCCTTCGCTCCACACCATAAAGAATCCCCTTATCTCCCAACAACCATTCAACCGAGTGAGAATAACAATGGAAGTCATAATTTAGGCTCATAAATACATACGACCATATGTCCAAAGAGAGGAAATACGCTTGTAACACTCATTATTAAGACTATCATCCGAAAAGAGACAATGGCCAAAAGCTTATGCGACACTCCATCCATTCCGTCGTCACAGGATATTTACAAAATTTGGAAATCCATCCATGTCTAACATCCTGCTACTGCACGGCCACGGCCCTTCCATTTTACAAACTTAAATGCTGATCAATATTACTTTATTATAACATATATTGAATTACAAAAATGAAGTTCCGATGTTCAGCCTCAGTAATAAATTTTTGTTCTTCTGAGTTGGCCAACTCCTGTCCATCCCATCTTTTATTCGCCTTAATAACTACAAGCAGCTCCCCAGCTCCTGGAATTTGCTACTGTCTGATTCAGCACAATTTCCTCAGCTGGATTCAGAATGACCAGTCAGTCTGTACAGATAAGTACATACACAGTTGTTGCATGGTATAAGAGATGGATACGAAACGTACGTACATAATTCCTGGAACAGTTGGCATTGGTAGTCGTAGTTTTCGGGGATCGGGAGGGAAGCGGGCACGCTCCACATCAGGGGGTCTACGGGTAATTGAAGTTGAGGGTTGGTGGGAAACCGCAAGGGGTGATATAATGGCTCCACAGGGTTCCTTATGATGCCCCTCTTCACTGGACAAAGTCTCTCCAGGACATCTCATGATTCTCTTGTCAACTCAGACAATGGAGTCGACATTTCCAGTTGGCACACTGCACTGACGGTGACATCCTTCACACTCCGGGTGTCATGTTCCGTCCGTCGGTCCTTTTCCCTTTCCTTTTATTTTCCACGAATATGTCAACTCTTTTCTCACGGAACACATTCATGTACTAAACCTACGTACTTCATTCAGTTCTGATGAGTTTAATTCTTCGCGCCACTCAAATTCAAATATGTTCCAATTCCCACTTAATTCCGGGCTAAGGGCTGGCTTCCCTGCCTTGGTGAAGCTTAATGGAGAGCCAGGCCCCGGTTTTTGATGGACGGGTCGAGGACGTTGGGTCATATGAATAGGGGAGGTGATGGACTGACAACACTAATCCGGACTGTCGCCACTTCACTATAATACTAATACTCGCCGATTTCTTTAATATCTACATATTTTAGGTCTGAGGTTTGAAACTCACATTCGATTTACAATTAAGAGAATGGCCAAAATAGAAATTAATGCCGGCGGCTCAAAAATTTTGAATGTTGAGAATCACAGTTATATAGTCTTAGCATCATCACAATTCTGGCACAACTAATCTATACAATCGGCACTCAGAAACGATGACTCGCCTCGCATTGAAGCGCGAGGACTCGTCCTCAACTTGTGACTTCAACAAAATTTCTCAGCATGGCCTCCTGAAAACAATGAGATACAACTTGCCATGCTTCTATTGCATTTTAGCTAAGGTATAAGCCTTAACTCAGAGGTCAAAGGACGGGTCAACTCATGACCCCGCCTACTAAAATTCCGCTGACTTCCTGAACATTATAAGCTCTCAAGCTTTGAAATCGGTTCAGAGGTTACGGAAGAGATAAAGACACACACACACACACAAACATTCCACTTTAGTATGTGCATGATGCTTTGCAGGAAATTCACAATCCTTTGTTTAGAAATCTTTGAATATGGTGTGATATATAACCGGTCATGTGAATCTCAGTGTTATACGCAGCCATTTAAGCAACAAGCTGTTTTAGATTTAATTTTTTGCGTAAAAGCCGGTTGATAAATGTTTCTTAAACCAATGTTTATTCAGATGAACACGACCACATGTGTGGTCATGTTGGAAGTTTCCACTTTGGAATAAGAGTTTATATTCTGTCAATCGATGTCTACTGGATTTAATTTAGGTAGTTGTCTTAATACAAATCCTTAATTCGATTTTTGACGTTTGCCTCATGGCCGGTTGCACCAACGTCAGTTAACGCTAATCTTCGATTAGCTAAACTTGGTTTAAGTTAACTGGTGAAAATCAGGCAGTTAAAGTTAACCAAGGATTACCGTGCGGAGGAGTACATTCCAACGCAGGTTCTAGTTTTATTCTGTGATTTATAGTTCTTGAGATATTACAATATGGAACAATATGCTTGGTTTAGTTGACTAACTGTGTTTTACAAATTTCTTCAACCGATGATGTAGTCGTCGTCTGTGACTAAGTAATACTTATGGCATTCCTTTTATGCCCGGTTGCACCAACACGGTTTAATTAAACCGGGCATATAGTTCCATGTTTGAATTGGAATATCTCAAAAACTATAATTCGCAGAATAAAATTAAAACCTGCGTTGGAATGTAGTCCTCCGCATGGTAATCCTCGGTTAACTTTAACTGCCCGATTTTCACCAGTTAACTTAAACCGAGTTTAGCTAATCCGAGATTAGCGTTAACTGACGTTGGTGCAACCGGCCATTAATACATTGTTGTGCTCTAATCTAACTTATTGATCGGGAAAAATAACGCTAGGTAATAGCCTTCAAATTTCGTCTTTTGGTGTTTTGGCAAACTTTAATAATTCCGAAAATGAATTTAATTGGGCGCTGCGCCGGGGAATTTGCATGCAATTGATGTTGAAATGTCATACAATACAATTGCTAGTAACACCAATTTAAGATCGAAGTAGGATTCTACTCTCCCCAAAGTAAGCTCCAATGGTTCCTACAACAAACTATGTTTCCCTTTGAATTCAAAGCCTTTTTATGCTCATCCTGTTCAAAGTGTCCGACCCGCCACGTTGACAAATAATGAACATTTTTTACCACTGCATTACGAAACAATGGCATATTTAAACAAATTAAAGTCTCTTTCGCAAATTCTTTGAATGTAAATGATGAGTTGTGATCCTAATTCCATTCATTCCTTCTAAATCCAACCGCGTACCCCCTCCACTTCAAATTTCACCGCCAAAAGCTGTGAAAGGGCATCATTTTATTCATTCTACTGCCGCAATAGGGATTGAAATTAGTCAACCCACAAAGGCAAGAGTGGTTTTTTACAAATCCTGTCGCTGCACCGCACACAACTGAGGATTTGAAGGCACTCCAGGACCACGACAAAATCCACCATCCAAATGGGAGGTGGGCCACACGTTGCGTCAGATTCTTCATTTCCGAAGGAAGGAGGGAGGATCCCGCGGAGGAAATCAAACGAGGCAGGCGGGCCATTTACACATTTGAAAAGTGGAAGTTTTTGGAAGAGTGCCCGTGGAGAAAACTGGTCAAAATTGAATGGGATTGTGGGAAGGGGTTGGGTTTTTGGCAGGTCGAGCCGTGCCGTGGCCATAGCTAAACTGTCGATGATGAATGATGATGAAGGCAATGACCACCTGTCGGGCCCCACAGCCCGGAAAGAAGACTCAGCATGACATGTCATCCACGGTGGTCCATCCAAACCAACCCACTGTTATTTGCATCCTCCGACGCAGGAATGAAAACGAACCATTAAGGAACATTAGCAAAAATACAAGCCTTGTCATAGTTGAGTGACTTGAGGAGCCGCGAGCGGTCGACTACGATGTGCGTGAAGGCTGCTTCTGTCGGATCTCCTGGCACGCAATCTCATTTGAAAGAGTTTTATGACATGCACAGACTTGGGCCTGGGAAAGTTTAATGGAATTGCTGTCTGGCTTAGTGTAAATAAATTAAAGAGTTAAATCTTGTTTAAAGATTGGATTGTTAAGGGGAAATTGGAAGCCTGCTGTGCTGGTGGCTCAGTTGGATTTATTGTTAATACTATTTGTGTTTAAAAATAGAAAGAAGTTAATAAAATTAAGAAAAACTTATACTATACTAAGAAAATATAAACGAAGTTCAAAGAGATTCGTAAATTTTGAAGCAGCCAGGTTCCATCGAACGAACAAAAGAAAAAATTCAAAATTAAATTATGTTGTGAATAGGTGGAGCAGAACTCCGTTAGTATTTAATATTTATAATAGGTTAAGACATTAACAAGATCCGCTTATCTCGTCAGAGAATTTCTGAACTTGCCTAGAACTAAGCAATACATTGCTAACTAAATTTTTCTATTCATTATTTCTTCTTTTCTCCAAAGTCCATCCCTAATTTTTAATTCGTTGACTCCAACAAATCCAATCCACTGTTGAATTTAATTTAAAACTGAACTTTCACCCTGCTATGCTGGTATGCCCCTGCCTTGCTCCTTTCCAAAATATTACCTCCTTCATTTCAGAAATTTATTTCATTTCATACTGCACACTCCATGACATTTACTGGGCTCCGCAGAGCCTTGAAATTGGAATGGGATGAGTACCATCGCGTCCGAAACACAGTTGCTATTTGAACCATGTACATACCTTCAGCATACGGACAGAAGGTAATCAAGTTGGATCATAAAGTGGATCGCGGGGACATAAATGTGGATCGAAGACTTCACCCTTTCCCAAGCCCCTTCATCCGAGTTCATGAATTAAGGTGATAATAGCGTAAATAAAGTGGACAATAAATGTGGAAGATGGAATGGGGAGGAAGGGCCTTTGCCTTTTACGACTCCCCAGGTGAGGTTTTCCCCTTGTAATCTCAACTTTCGAAAGGAAAGTGCCGTCGGTTTGTTCGGATTTTCTCCGCTGGCGAACTACAGCCGTCAAGGGAATTGGAAGGGAGTCAGTCCCCCGCCTGCCCGTGTCTATGTCAATGTCCGGAAGTGGATGCGGGCCTTCACACAATGTTTACAGCGGATCCTTCCTCGCTTTTTCAAGAGTTGTGAACCATTTGTACCCGGGCTCCCCACCAAATTGGATCCTGGTCCCTACAAGACTCTTGAGACTCAATCTCAAACACTTTACGGCCCTCCCCGACAAATGACAAAACTCAGACAAACGGAAACCAAAGCCTTCCCAATTCCCGTGTTTCCCGTTCCTGCCTCTCGATTTTTGATTCGATTCTCTCATAGTCACACTGGCCAATATTACACGTGAAGGGTTGATGGATTCTTGACGTTCAATTGCAGGCGGGAGCATGCATAGCGTGTGGATATAAACTTTCAAAATATTCGAGACTTCAAGATTTGAACGGATGCCACTTGGTAGAACCAAGTTTTTATTCTGACCCAAAATGCTACAACCTGAGAAAACTTGTTGAGACGGAAAATGAAATAAAAATTTCTTGTATGGCACGGTATGGCAGGGAAGGATTTGTTGGAATTTGTGAACGGTAAAAAAAATCTGCTCTGGGAAGATGAAAGGGCGACATAATTTGGATTCCATATCGATTTAGGTGTACTGTTGAAAATATGCATTGTAGTTAATAAAAGGCCTTCTGCGAATTAAATGTAGCCCCTAATCGCACTTTATGTGATCAGACAGACTTTCTGGGATTCCGTTAATAATTAATAATATATGTCATCAAATTGGAGTGTTGCTCTTAGGTATCGTACACTCCTCCAAAAATTGGCAAGTTTCAGCTGCATTAGCTTTGCGTTCCAGGAAGACACAAAAGATACAAAACAAATACTTCTGTCAGCAGAGAGGGATGGCCATGCAACTTCGCACAAATGTAATTCTGAGCCCTGTCGTCGTCGTGATGGAAAACCCGTATTCATAATGTGTATAAAATTTGTCTGTGTCCGATAATAAATCCCCGGCCCTTGGAAATCCCTATTCGTAAATAAGAAATCGAGGAAGGGCAGTGAGAAATGATGGAATTCCCTCGGTGACTAAGCCGACTTAAACCACGCATTTGATTCGTGGACGGGAAATCAGAAATTCAACTCATGGCCGGAATCGGTTGTAAAAACCTTGTCCACGGTTCGACAACAATGCACACATACACAATTCACACACGTCGGTCGGTACATATAGGAAGGAGGAGGGCCTCCCGTTCCGCCGTTTTCTAAGACTTCGGGAGTTTGATAAATGATGTTCTTAATAGAGGATTCCGAGCACTCATGCCCTCGCCTTCATCGAAGGGATTTGTCAAAGCCAAAACTGAAATGGAAACCCAAAGGGCCGAAAGAACCGAATGGAATGAAAATGACCAATGGACTCAATTACTTACACATATTCTTGAGGGAAAACTTCTTTTCTTTGTCCGTTCCCTTATTACTTGGGGATCCGTGGATTGTATTCCGACCGCGTTCTGGCTCTTATAAATGGAATGTAATGTAGTAATATGTCCAGCATCACGTATGCTTGATTTGTCAATTGTCAACTCCCTCCTTTGCCCCGTGTCAACCCTACAGCGCTCGTCCCAGCTGCCCCTTGGTGTTTATAATTCTTAATGTAATGTATCCTTCGTTAATCATTTGAAAGAGGAGGGTACTTTGATGACATGGCGGATGGAATCTTTTTAAATAAGATACGTGCGATTACAACAACGGCTTTACTAGACAGATTACCTGAACGTGTAAGCGAGTTAATAAAGTCGTGTTTTGTTTTTCTCATCTGGCATGTATGAAGAATTGGTACATGCCGATGCCGATAGTTTAAAAATTGCGTTGATTAATGTGCTAAATTTGAACCTCTAACATTTGTCGTGCAAATTTATTCTACATTTTAGATAGTTTTGTGCCACTGCAGTGTGAATGTGTGATGTGTGACAAGGCGGCATTGCAGTCGGAAACCCTTGTTTTGATATCCCATATGGGGTGAACCATAGATTTAAATTGAAACTTTAATGTTTTTCTAAGGGCCCGGGGAAAGCTCACTCTTGAAATGAGAACCGAGCTGAATCAACTGGAAACTAATAAAAAGGGACTTAAAAATGTACCGTACCGTACCGTGCACCAACCAAGGCCTTTGTCAACAGCAGAACAAAGTGCAAACATTTGAAGTGACTGGCTCAGTGGCCCGGTGCTCTTGTTTACTTTACAAAATGCTTCAGTCTTGTCAATTGAATGGAATGATTGAGAGCAGGGAAAGGAAAATAAAACGAGAATGAAATTGAAGTTTAAAATTACAAGTTCACCCGGTCACCTCCACACCACTCGATTGACAGTTCTCATTTTTAAGTCCTGTACTCAGCCTATCATGCTTGGTTTGGTTTCACGCTTCTAAGGATTTGAATATAAATGTTCACAAGTCGCTAGTTTTATTAGCACAACAATAGAAAGGCATCTTGCCGCCTTTGTCTGTCCAATAAAGTAAATAGTGGTGACGATGCATCCAGGATTCATGTATGACGGTATGGCATTAAGTACTACCACTACATTGATTTCCCGCCGTGATCTGTTCTCTGGGACAATATAATTCAATGGATTTCAAAAATTTTGAACGGTGTGATAATTTACAATAGTATAATATTTGGCATCGTCTGGCGGGAACCTTTGTTGTGGAAAATCCAAGTATAAAATATCAACTTAATTTGAGTTTCTTTCAATTCATTGGAGATCCACGAATTTGGGATTTATTAGCTATAATTTTGGATACAATTCTTATAAAAATCGTGCATATGTGAACAGTGTTACTGGGTTTGGACCTCGGAAATGTTTATTGTTTAAATTTGTTCCTCCTCAAACAAAAAAGGATGACGGGTGTTGATGTTGACTGCTGNATTTTGGATACAATTCTTATAAAAATCGTGCATATGTGAACAGTGTTACTGGGCTTGGACCTCGGAAATGTTTATTGTTTAAATTTGTTCCTCCTCAAACAAAAAAGGATGACGGGTGTTGATGTTGACTGCTGACATATGATTGGTGTCTGCGTTGAGAGAAAGAAGAGCCCGGCTTTTGCCTAACCCGGGTTTGTCCAGAAGTTATTGTAGCTAGCTGGGACGGCCACTACTGGAACGAACGGCGGCACGAATCCATTTGATTTTGAAAGTTGGTTTTGTGGGATGAAATGAATTGCATGGTTGGACGGAAGGATGATGGGTTTGAGACTGACTTTGAAGTTGATTTCATTCTTGTCGATGAACCGTAACTCATTTTGTTGAAGGCGAAGTTGGGCATTGGCGTAGAGGAGGAACGGGGGATGTCAGAGTCGACAATGATTTATTCTTCCGATACCATCTCCGTCCCTCAACTCTCCTTGGGCCTTGACATTTGTAAACAGGAGCTCCACTACTCTTCATCAATCAAACGACCACTACATCATCCGACGACGACTCAAATGCTTTCTGCTTCCAGTCATCCAGCCCAACACTTTCTTACACATTTTATTTTGAAGGAGGATCCTTCAGAAGCCAAACGGAGTGAGCAAAAAAATATATGGAGGATAATGTGAAGGATGATCCACGTTTTCTCGGCTCCAATGTCAAGGGCATTCAGCCATGTGAGATTATGGCTGAGACTGGGAGCAATTAAAATGACATCGGATATCCAGGATCATAACTAACAGAGCAACAAGATTTTAAAATTAGCGGCTTAGACGCCGACACATTTTTCTACATATAGCACAGTTAGGATGCTTTTAGTTAGTTTATAATACGTTTTGTTGCACACAAATTTCTAAATATGTAAAATTATAACACTGCTATCTGTAACACTGACCAAGTCTCCCGGCTTCGAATTTTTGAAGAAGATTTAAAAACAAATGCGATAAACAATAAACCGTTCAACTGGCTATTGTGGCTAAGAATTTCCATGAATTTTCAAGGTTAATAAGCAGTGCAAGTCGAGAGGAATTTATATTTTTACATTCAAGTAATATTCAACCCAGGCAGGTCTTATTTAGCACTGTAGTGATAGTCGGACCTAGAAATAAAAATACTGTGAGTTATTGTGAGGAAACTAGACTACAAGGGGTAAAATTTCGCCAGCAACTTTTATATGAATTTACAATTTCCCCTGATCTTTTTAACCATGCTAGCATCTTTTAACCGCAATGCAACGGACTCAAGTTTAATTCATTCAACATTTTGGAATCCCAAATCAGCGTTCCATTTCCAATGATGATTTTTTTGTCCTTGAGAAATGGATATAAATTCAATGTTCCTCTCCTCGATCACCCCGACAATGGAACTTCACCACAGGAGTTGAGCCTAGGAAAGTCCACACAGTTGTTTCGTTTCGATCAAAAATTAATTGGGTGGAACTAACAAGGTGCTTATTGAAAAGAGGCGTAGCGAACCCCGTCACATAATTCACTCACTTTACTTCACAAACGTTCCCCTCCGCCAAACCTTTCCCTTTCCACAGGAATAGCAAACACGGCTCATTATTCTACCTTAACACCATTCCCTATCCATACCCTCATTTCCCCAAATCCATTTTCCAACCAACCTGAAACTGAAAATAAAATATATGGCTCATTCAAAGGAAACTCAGCCAGCCAGTTTCATTTTCTTCCCAGCCCGCCGCACCGCACCGCCGCGTCATCATGACTTGTCTCAAATTGGAAGCACTTCCCACATCCTTGTGTCCAATTATAAAAAATATAGTTTGGAAATGTACTGCAATTTAATTACTA
>JAAXYW010003522.1:0-11416 GCA_036851895.1 Orthonychiurus folsomi | reverse complement strand
ACCTCGAGGCGACCAAGTGTCAAAAAATCCATAAAAGCGCGAAAAGCAAGAGCACAACATTAAATTTCGCGGCCACGGTCATGGTCAACGGCCGCCGCCGCCGGCAAGAAAAGTGCAACCAGGCTAATTAAATATGCTAAAATCCGTTTCCCTCCACTGACCACTGATAATAAATGTAATTTTTTAAAAAAAATTTACTAATGACTCACTTATTTTGCTGCTTCTCCTCCGCCCTGGTTGGTTCGTCTGTACTGAAGCCTGGCCAATTCTCGAATGGTGAATGCACGCACACACCCTGCTGCCCTGCACTGCACTGCACTACGTAATACACGTACGTACGCTGACTTCTTGACTTTTTAATTTTCTCCTTTGGTCCAAGAAAAATAAAGTCAAGTCGAGTAAAGTAAACGTTGGGTCGGTCGTCTGGATGGTGTGGTGTGTGCCTGTGAATTTCCTTGTGAGATAAGAGCAAAAATGGAAATGAAGATACACAGCGAACCTAGAGCGAGAAAATAAAACGAATAAAATCCACACACATTCGTCCGTCCCATGCCCGTACGTACATTCACATATGTATCGGTCGTGTTTAATTTTGTAATTTTTCTTTGCCTTTGCTGGGGGGATTTTTCACACTGGTGTGCGATGTACGTGTTTTTAGCCCATGTACAGTACGCAGTAGTTTACTACTTTGCATGGGGCTCAGCAAAAGTCAGGAGTAAGAAGGGCCGCGCCGGGCCGGCTGTGACTTAGGAATTACTCATTTACATTTAAATATTTTACAGGCATGTACGTACGTACGTAATGTAATGTGAGGCACCCCAATAATTTACAATCAAATCGCGTGTACTGAACACTACTACGTACGTACCTGCGTTGCGTGGCTCTTAGGTTGCGAAAACACGCTAATCCTCACGGGCAAATTCAAAGAATCGCAAATGTTGTGGATGAATGGGGACGTTGGATGACTCACGGCGGAGGAGGGGGCCGATTAGGGCTTTGGGTTTGGGCACACAAATTCAACAATGCCAATTTCTCAAAAAGCTAACTTTTACAACACTACCGCGCAAACTGCCAGAAGGTTTAGTTAAGTTTTCAAATTATTAATTTTTGGGACGGTATTTGCCATTATCTTGCTTTTGTGTATCTTAAATTCTTCTATTCTTATTACTCAAGCGTTTTCGCAAGAAAACTCAACTTATTTTGCAAAAATAACATAAAAACTTGGAAGCGAGTAGCCCGCCCGACACAAAATTTTTTAATACTACCTGCGGCATGCGAAACCCCCCTCAAAAAATGCAGCCTTAATTATGATTTTAAGTTTAAGCTTATGTTTTGCATACACATATGTATATGTAGTTTAGTGAGACATCATTCATAGCATGATCGGTCGGTCGTGGTCATGGAGTAAAGTAAGTTAGGGCGGACTGCCCACTGCGTGTAGCTTATGTTTTGCATACACATATGTATATGTAGTTTAGTGAGACATCATTCATAGCATGATCGGTCGGTCGTGGTCATGGAGTAAAGTAAGTTAGGGCAGACTGCCCACTGCGTGCATGGCTAGTTGAAGTAAACTAAACAGCATGAGTAATGAATTGGATGACGGACGAGGACTTAAAAAGGAAGTCATTTCTTGACTGTGGCTCGCCGTATCGTATCACAAGGTGAACTGTGTCTTTGCAATGCATTCAGCTTTCTCCCCACCAAAACAATGGCAGGTGGGGATTAAAGATGGACAGGCCTGCGTACTTATGCTGTGACTTGACATCTTTACTCACTTAATCCCTGACCTCTTTACAGTCGTGGGAAGGAATTAAGAGCACATGGCAAATTTGAAGGTGCAATTTCATCGTATTTGTTAGTTTTTAGAGTAGATTTGTCGAAAAGTGCGATGATCCGAGCCAGTTCAATATACAAAAACAAATATCAAAAAACACGCGTTAAAACTGTCTACAAACAAAATATAAATAGAACTATTTAATTTGTGACTTATGTGTTTGTAAAATTTAAAAAGTGAGTGGACTTGACGGTTGACCAACATTTTTTCCTGATGAATAGTAATCCAACCAAACGATCAATGATGACACACGATTATGAACTTTGAATGTTTGAAATGGCTTGTGGCAGGAAATCTACCTGGTAGACTTGATTGGTTTGTGATCCACATGGCACACCTTTATATAAATTAAAGGTCGATGCAAAACCAACATTTATCTCAATCAGCTCAAGATTAGATTAATTCAGGTGCTGACTTTATGAAGTGTTGGTTTGCAAACTTCAGTGCATCGGTTAATTCCATTTCATTTTGCGTGTATAGTAGCAAAGGGACCGACACGTTGCGTATTTTTATTCAGTTAAATAGACAAATTTGCACAACCTGGGTCGTTGCATATGCACAGCACGGCCGAACTATTGGGATTAAACATACAGATACCCCAATAAATAGCTGGCCGTGAAACGAAGGCCGGGGTCAAATCAAATCCTTTATCAGTTTTGATATTTGACAATGAACTAAACTGAAAAAAAAACAATTAGTACAGTTTACCATATTTTATTTCTGTGTACGGGGTGCGTGTGTACTACAAGCGAACGTGAGTGTGTAATTTGAATTTGATCGTAGTTTTGTGCTTTGAAGTTTAAAAAATGGTAAGAAATCAAAGAATATTGCTAAAATCAGTTATTTGCAAAAATGTAGTAACATGATTTTGTGAACTTATTAGGGCTGTTTTTTGAGTCGCAGCGCAGAATACGATTTAGATCCAGTCAAGCAAAAGAGACCGTATAGGTACCAAACAGTTTACTATCAAATTTTGTATTCGTTATATTTATTGTATTCATATGTAACTTTTTGAATTCAGTCATTATGAGGATCCAGCGGTAACGAGTAGCGGCGGTGAATTTTCTAGTCAACACAATGTAAGTGGCAATGGAGGCGCTGCTGGAGGGAATCGGGACACAAAACTTCGCCCGGATAATTGACCATCGTATTAATAAGTATCACATTTCTTCAAATTTTGATCATACTTTCCAAGTCTTGTTTGCAGTACAGCAAATTCAAGAAAATTTTAATTGGTGATATTAATTGGACACACTAAAACACATACGTTTACACACTCATATTTATTTTGACTGAGTAGCAGCACATGTAAATTTTTGTAAATTTTAGTTTAATTATATTTTGATTATGCACACAGTTGCGTGATTTACCTGATGTACCTATTCTCCATTCCGAATACTAGTTATCTATCTCTTGTAATGGAAGTAACCCAAACTTACACTTAAATCCCTTCGGTGTAGAAGTGGTTTATCAGTTGTAAGGTGCGTTACCGCACGCACAATTAAATGCAATTCTTGACATAATTTGACCACAACTACTTATAGTAATTGAACCAGCCATTCGAACTTAGTTTCTTAGAATGTGGGTTAATCAATCTTAATTTGGAGAATTACTTTAAGCAAAATATCTGAACTTAATACTACTCGAGCCTCCTTTGGACTTGGCTTAAATAGTAATAGAATTGCTCTCATTTTAACACATATTTACTACGCCATCATTTAATCCTACCCGTTGACATTGTCAAGGTTTGTAACTTTTTCACTAATTTTTCGACGACGAGGCCAAAATTTCCAAAAATGAATTCTATTTTGCAATTTACACTCCTCTGCGTCGTCGCCATACTGTGCGTTGTTCAAACTGCTCAAGGTAAGAATTGCCCCTTTTTAAAATATCCAGGGTTTTGGCTAATTATGTATTGTTTCGCTAATGCCAGGTATCAAGTGCTTCGAATGCATGGGTGGTACGATCCTTGACGCAGGCGCGGAAGTGCCTGAAGAAATGACCTGTGATAAAGTTTTGGGAGCTCGCAAATACACCTGAATGTGGAAGGGACTCCCCTTATTGCATCAAGGTCAATGGGAATGTAAATGGAAAATCCATAGACATGCGTGCTTGTGGAGAAAGAAATTGGAAGATTCTGATTGGAGGAACAAGCAAGTGCATTCTGCCGGAAAATATCCCAAATTTCAAATTAACTATTGCCGGTAAACGCGAGTGATTTGGATGGAAAAGTATGCATTTGTGACAAGGATAGATGCAATTAGAAATAATTGTAGCAAATTGCGACCATGATCAATACTTAAAAAACGTAAACTAAACAATCCAGATTATCGTTTCAAACTTATTTTGAAATTGCAATTCACGCTTGCATCACTTAATTTTGTCAAACAATTCAACTTTCCATCTTTCCAACGACAAGCCAGTTTAATACTAAAATTCATATAATGTTGACATGGCGCGACGCTGTGCAAGAGACGCGTTACCTTTAAATTCCAAACCCTAGCAGGCAAAAAGCGCAAATTCCACAGTAATATTTTATTACAACAAAGGAACGTACTGAATTGTAAAAATTTCATCTGCATCCTACCTGTGGCTATTTACACAATAAAGCAGTCAGCATTGGTAATAATTAATGTTTTCTCTCTCAACTCCGCCTGCACTCTACAACAAGCTACAATCCACTTTATTTAAACGTTTTGTCTTCAACAACGTATTTTATTGCATAAATGAGGACAAATGCTAGACAAATCGTCGGCGGGATAACTGGATTATTAATTGAGTGCTCCGCGAGAATCAAAAAATTGTCTCGGCCTTCTTCACTAAAAATTAATTATTCGCTTCAAAAATTTAATTCCGATTCAAACATATTATTATTTCACAAGTAGTGCACATGAATTGATAGTTCAGGAGTGGAGTACTTGATACTTCCAACAGTGCGATCAAAGTCTGCAAAGAATTAAGCCTCACTCATTCATCATCAAACAACGCCGCAGGATTTGATCAATTTCCACATTTAATATAGAAAATAGTGCAAACTTCAAATTTAAAAGATTGAAGTGCTTATTGGGTGATTCCACTTTATTTAAACGTTTTGTCTTCAACAACGTATTTTATTGCATAAATGAGGACAAATGCTAGACAAATCGTCGGCGGGATAACTGGATTATTAATTAAGTACTCCGCGAGAATCAAAAAATTGTCTCGGCCTTCTTCACTAAAAATTAATTATTCGCTTCAAAATTTAATTCCGATTCAAACATATTATTTCACAAGTAGTGCACATGAATTGGTAGTTCAGGAGTGGAGTAACTTGATACTTCCAACAGTGCGATCAAAGTCTGCAAAGAATTAAGCCTCACTCATCATCATCAAACAACGCCGCAGGATTTGATCAATTTCCACATTTAATATAGAAAATAGTGCAAACTTCAAATTTAAAAGATTGAAGTGCTTATTGGGTGACAAATCATGGCTAAAACAATTCACTAATTTATTCAAGAAAAGCCTCCTCTCTCGGAGTCGGAGTGCTACTTAAGAAGGAAATTGCATATGATCTTCGCTGGATATCCATCTTTGATAACAATTTCCTGAGGACAGAGAACACGATTCCTATTGTTAAGAATAAGGAAAATGACAAAATATTAATATTTGGGTGTAGAATTGAGTTCTCACCTGCTTCTTTATATTTCAATGAAAATATAAATGTATGTCAAGTTTATCAATAGGAAACAAGGGTTAGAAATCCAGCAGTTGACCGCAGTTAATTTGAAATGCACATTTCACAAACACAAATTATAAATTTTATTACAAATAAAAAGTTTTTCATCTACCGTCTGCTTCCCACAATGTGAGAAGTTCATTTTACACGCTTCAAGTACAGAATAGCCAAAGGCATATTATTGTTGACCCATTATATCACCACATTGTTTCATTTATGGGATGATTCCAAAACACAAAATTTACCTGGAATTCATTCTAAATTGACAGTCACCTGTCCTAAACTCATACAAGAATGAGAAGTGGCTAAATGACTTGCATGTAATTGGTAAATCACTAGTAGCTCATACTGTAGTTAATATTCATCATCATCACACAATGAGAGGGATAATTTGATGAGTTGAAATAATATTGGAATTTATGCACGTCCTCTTTTCTCCATTTTAAAGTGCCCTTGCCCTTGTGCGGAGCTACGAACTAATTCTGATATTAATGACGCACCTGACACACCTAACTTAATGGCCAGCATATGGCAAGAGTAGCAATAAATAACCAGTCAGTAAAATGCTTAAATCTATTCTTACTCAAACTACTCTTACTTGCTCGCTACCAATCATGCGCATGTCATGATTCATTAATCGTTTGACGTAGGGTTTTACTGGAAATTTGACTAACGTGCATTATAATACCACCAAATGCTACAAATTACGTACATTAATGACTAAAATAATATACCTATTACTCTTAACAAACGCTGTACTTGACACTTGGATCCAGCCAAATGCCAAATGTTTGACTACCAACTTTCTTCTCCACCCACTATTTGAGAAAGAATTTGTATCTGATCTTCACCGGATGTCCACTTGGAAGTGAGGCTAACATCTTCCTCACCGCAGAACACATGATCCCTACTGTGATGACCAACGCACCAACAATGCTGAAACATTAAAGAAAATCTTCTTAACATTCAAATTAACCACAACCACAGCTAATTGCTCATTCGATAAGCTACATTAGTTATTCATACCTTAAAATGTCTGGATAAATCTGTAGAACAATCAGTTGAAAAATATATGCAAGCAAAATGTCCAAAGTTCTGATAAGGGCAACTGGACCTGCAATAATGATATGATCAGATAACAAATTATATTTGTTGAGATGCTTATGTATCAGTTTAGTGCATCTAAAAGTTACAAGATACACACAATTCTTACCTGCTTCTTCATATTTCAATGACAAAACGAGGCATATCTGCCCCAAAACGCCCATCACCATATTGGCTATTGTAATCCACCAATCATATTGGTTTCGAGGCACTTCAAACGTGCCCAAAGCCATGGCGGCTGTCAGCCCTTCCACAGATGCAATAATTGCAAAAAATAATAAGGTTATTGTAACGTGTTCTTTGCGAAGATAGCGGAGAACCACGAATAAAGATGACAGGCTAACCATGGAACCAAATGCCAGTGATGTACCGATCTGTGGATGAATAGTTCAGATTATATTGTTGTGACAGCTGTACTGTAAATTTGCATATTTTACCAAGGTTTGTTCATTAAAGGAATCATCTCCAGTCAGAAGGGGAGGTCGGGTAAGGATAGCAACTCCGCCAAATGTAACAATGGCTGCAATAATCGGTACGATTCCGCAAGCTTCACCAAGGCATAGACGGGAAAATAATATGACAGCTATTGGTGTACTCGATGAAATAACAGTGGAATCCGCGAATTTTAAATATTTCAACGAGTAAACATACAGGACCAGGTTGAGAAATCCAATGGTGGATCGTAGCTGTTTAAAATACGATAGTTAATTATGTAACAAACTACTGACACACTAAATGTATGTACGTTAGAAATTACAAATAAAAAGAATAGAGTTTTGTATCTATTTTCTGCTTCCCACATATCACGGAGTACATTTTGCTTCTTGAAACGCCACAGGTACAAGATTAGCCAAAGGTGCACATATTGATAGCCCTTGAAATCGCCATACTGCTGTAGTTAACGGATGATAGCCACGGTTCGTCAGGATTTTATTTAGCAGATTTGATGCAGTGTATAATAAACCTAACAATGGGGGCAATAAATTATTATGTTCTTCAATTTTGATACCCGTGCCGTAATGACTTGGACGTACTAGCCAACAGAGTACATATTATCCCAGCATATTTCCTCCATCCTAGAACCACCTGAGGAATTGCATTCAATTCAGCTAATTTCGGTACACCAATATACACAGGCGAATCCTGAGGTTTCGTGTAGATCCCATCCTTTGTCTCATTTGTGCAATCCTTGATTTGCGTGGCGCTAAATTACAAAAAAAGTTAAGTCACAGTAGTTTGTAGTTTAGATTTACATAGCAAATTTCAATCTGTAACTTTACCTGGCACTCATTGTCAAAACTCGGTTTCGGTTTCGTTGAAGTTGTATTATCATATATCAGTGGGTCTATTACGGACGGGGACAACGACGAATTATGGCAAACGGAATGTCAGAATTGATTATATTTTTCATTGAATTTGAAAAATGCAACTGATTACTGTGGGTTTTTTTACCAATTATTGTGAAAACTTGTGATACGATCTACACTGAGAAGTAGACTAGCAAACTGGAGAAGTGTGGTTATTGGAAAGTCGTAAGTTATCTAAGTCACCATTTCTGAAATGGGCAAATAATGAGAAGCAATTGGCTGATAGACCACGCATTTGGTAATTAATAAAGACTAATCAATATTCATGCTACACAATTGGTTGATGGCTAGGTTATTTAACGAGGTTATGTAGATTTGAATTTAAATGTCATTGTAGTAGAATCATTTTTTTCCTTTAAGAGCCCTCGTGGCAGTGCAAATGTGTATTTATGCATTTGAAACAGCATATTCGCACATTTATCAATTAGCATTATAGCGTGCCAACTATAAGAGACTTAAAACATGCGCGATACATCAAGATGGCAGAAAAAAAAGTAAGTTGGCAAACTTTCTTTCAAACTTTGTCGGAAAATCAAAAAATGAAGTTGAACTTAAAACTACACAAACCTTAATAGATTCAGAAACGCAGTTAAGCCAAGATTTTAAATCCACGTTTTCCACGTACTGCTAAAAACCCTAACGAGTATTAAAATTATTATTGTGCATAATGGCATGATTGTTGACTGATACGAGATTAACCACAAACAAGTGAAAAATCTTACTTGAATAACTGCCCTCACTACACGTCAATTAGAATAATGTTAAACCAACCCGGTTAGTTGTCACTTCACTAATTGTGCTCAGATGTCTGTCTATCTCGACGAATGCTTCCTGAACGTGCAAGTGTACACGAATTACTAAAACTAAAGCAATTACGATGATGTGTACAAAAATCAAACATTTGGGTCTCATTTGCAACCGAACCCCAAGTTGGAATAAAGTTACAAGTATTTGGGTTTTAATAAATCAAGTGGCAATCAGATCAGATTATTTTATTGAAGGGCATACACTCTTATTTACTAAAGTAAGTTTTGTTGGATTGCTGGCATATCTATTTGAGGAAGAATTTGTATCTCATCTTTACCGGATGTTCATTTGGAAGAGATATGAGCATTTTTCTAAATGCAGAGCACATGATCCCTAGCGTGATAACCAACCCACCAACAATGCTGAAATATTACAGAAATCCATTTTGATTTTTTTCAAAATGAGCTTATATATTTGTGTCATATTTATTAGATCAACCACAACCTTGTCCATGTCATACCTTAAAATGTCTGGGTAAATTTGTAGAACAATCAGTTGGAAAATATATGCAAGCAAAATGTCCATAGTTCTGATCAGGGCTACGGGGCCTGTAATAACAACTAGGTGAAATATATGCTGTAACAATTTCCTGTGTTAAAAATCAAAAGATGAACAATTCTTACCTGCTTCTTCATATTTTAATGACAAAATAAGGAATGCCTGTCCAAATACGCCAATTACCATAATGGCTACTGTGATCCACCAGTCCTCTTGATTCCGAGGCATTTCAAATGTGTCCAAAATCAGCGCCGCGATCAGCCCTTCCACCGATGCGATGTACGTAAAAAATAACAAGGTAATTGCAACATGTTCCTTCCGAAGATAGCGAAGAATTACGAAAAGAGATGATAAAGTTATCATGGAACAAAATGCTAATGCTGTACCAATCTATGATAGTCATAGATCAGAATGTGTATTTTGCAATAATGGCCGTTAAATATTACTTATGCTATGCTTTACCAGGGTTTGCTCATTAAACGAATCCCCTCCGGTCAGAAGGGGAGGCCGCGTTAGGATAACAACTCCGACAAATGTAACAATGGCTGCAATAATTGGCACGATCCCACATGATTCACCAAGGCATAATCGCGCAAATAAGATGACAGCTATTGGTGTACTGGATGAAATAACCGTGGAATCCGCCATTTTCAAATATTTCAAGGAGTAGACATACAGAACTAAATTGATAAATCCAATAGTGGCTCTGAGCTGTTTGAAATTAGTAATTAATTATTCAATCCAAAGCTTAATGGCGGATATACGTTAGAGTTACAAATAAAAAGAATAGAGTTTTCCATCTGTCTTCTGCTTTCCACAAGGCACGGAGTAGATTTTGCTTTTTCACGCGCCACAGATACAGGATAGCCAAAGGTGCACATATTGATAATCCTTGAAATCGCCATATTGATATGCTTAAGGGATGATAGCCACGGTTTGTCAGAATTTTCTTTAGTAGGTTTGAAGAGGTATAGAATACACCTAGCAAGTGAGGAAAATAAAGTAGGTATACAATTTTTTTATTTGAAATGATGAAAATTTGGGATACTTACTAGTCAATACAGTACAAATTATTCCAGCGTATTTCTTCCAGCCTAGAACCGCCTGAGCCTGAGGAATTCCATTCAATTCGTGCACTAATTTTGGCACATCAACACATTCAGGCGGATATTGATACTTTATAATGGCAGATATTCCAACCTTTGTTTCAGTACAATCTTTGATTTGTTTAGAGCTGAGTTACAAAGAAAATATTGTTTGAATCTCAAAATCAAACATTTGTATTTGTAGTAATGCAAATTCCATTGTGTACCTGACACTCATTCTCACCGTCTTCTCCCAATGTCCTACAAATATTTTCAAGCAATGACAAATTATAGAGATTGGAAATTATTAATTATTTATTTTGGGGGAGTCAATTGATTCCTGCTGTTCTTAATTCAAATTGAGAATGTCAAGTTTCGCACTTCGTAATGTTTGTAAATAGAATGCCCTGCCTGAAATGGGCTAATAATGGCAAACAACTGGCTGACAGACAAGAAATTAGGCAAATAATAAAGACTGATCAAAATTCATGCTGCACAATTGGGGTATGGCTTGGCTAGGTAATTTGGCAGCATGTGCAAAATTGCAATTAAATCCCAATGTAATAAAACCATTTTTAAAGATTTCACGTGGCAGTGTAGTAATGAAAATTGCATAATATTAAGTGATCTCTGGAAAGTTGAAATTAACCAATTACTATCCTAAATACAGAACACATTATTCCTAGTGTTGTGAACAAGACTCTAAAATTTTAATGGTGATTTGATTGAATTGTGCAATTTTCGTAGTCTTATCCTTGAAACCCACCAGACCCTGTTGCACAAATTTCATAATTCAACCATTTTGGTATACTTCGATAATATGTCGCCTTTGCATCTCCGTGCATTAGACCATATTTTATTTTAATAATCTTGTCCCTTCATCAGCCACAGCCTACCATAGATGGGCAAGATACATGGTTTTGTATCTTGAAGATACTTGTCGGAAGATACATAAAATTAAGACTAAGATAAGATACTCAAGATAAGATACTCGAATTTG
>JAAXYW010003521.1:0-11419 GCA_036851895.1 Orthonychiurus folsomi | reverse complement strand
AATATAAAATCGATTCTTAGTAACACTGTGCTAGTAAAAGTGAATTAATCAATTACCTCGTAGCCATCTTATGAGGTAAGCGTCGGTTTTCATGTACCCGTCCCTCAAATTGGCTTTGACGAGTTCTCTAAACTATAAAACAAATTAGAAACAGAAATGGTTTTTAATAATGAACGCTGGAGGAAGCGAGAATCGAAACTGCTCAAGATAAATACGTACGTGTTCCTAGTTTATTTTAATTTATCGACGCGCAACATGTTACATGTTTTATGCTACAAATAATCTTGGTAGGGACACTAGAAAGTGTACAAAATATTACGCCGCTACACACCAGCTGCGAAAACAAACACACTTCGTGTTGAATACCAACTACTTTTTAATGTATTAATAAAATCTACCTCTGACAGGAAGACCTTCTCCCTTTCTGTGTAATTTTCTTGTCCGATTCCAAAGGGAAGAACTACCAGCAGAATGAATAATGAGCACAAATGTAATTTTCCCCATTCTAAACCAAGTATTATTTTCATATTAATTAAAGCTTTAAATAATCTTAAATAAATAATTCACACTCAGATTAGCTGTGCTAATTGACTTCAACTTCACAAGTACAAAGTACCAGTGCGGTTGGAGCTCAAGTATGATGAAAGAGACGCATTTGATCCATACCAAATCTGTTAACAAATTTATGTTTCCAGTGATGTAGTTTTGTTAATTTTTTGCGAGTTCACGGTCTGGCTACGCTACAAGCAGGTCTCCGCCGCGCCGTGTTTTCTGGGAAAAAAATGAGAAAGAAATCAAGGACGGGAACGGGGGGTATGGGTGGTTGGTGAGTCAGATGAAGGCGAGTTTGTATTTGTACATACGGCATGCAAATTGCTGGAAAATAACAATAACTTTATACGAACAATCTTATCAAATTTGCTGTACTCAACCTTGCGAAATCTTCGCCGTAGTAAGCCTGAACCCTCTGCGTGTGAATTTTTGTCAAAACAAAAGAAAAAATAGGAGTGCTCACAGATTAGCTTAATACTGGAAATTAATGGAAAAATAAGCATTACAGAAGAGAAGCCGACGCGTGAATTGTCATTTTAATTACAACTTTGGTTTTAATTTATTAAGGATTATCAAACCAATGCGTTCGGGCGCAGCGCCACAAAGCCAATAATTTATTAATTTTTTCAATCCAATTGGTAATTAAGTCATATCAGCTGCACTGTCCGAGCTTATACTAATACATCGAGGTTTTATTACTAATAAATAGTAATTTGCAATTTAATGCATTATTACAGCGTGTCAAAAATGACTTATTTCGCACAGAATTTTACCAGATGTATTTGGCATATAGCATTTGATGGTTTCGTTTATAATCCTCGTTTTGTTCCACCATACAGTACTGGGAGTTGGTCAGCTGAAACTGATTTCAAAAGTATTTGAGACCATTCCCTTTTGTTGGGTCCATGTGCGTGTAAAATCCTTCGTATTGAAGGAGACATGGCTGGTTTCAAAATTTCCAGAATGGGTGAGAATATTCTTGGAGCTGAGAAAGCGGGAAAAAACGCAAGTCACGCACATGTAATGTAATTACTGCGTAATACTAATTTGCGAACTTACTGTTTATCATATTCAAGCTTTTGAAATTTTCGGGATAGTATTGCTCTGTATGTGACATCCATTCCAAGAAAATTGATAAACCTGAAGGAACGTATAATATTTGATTATCTTTAACTATGTATAAACTACTAACTATCCCTATTTAATTTTGTATGTTCAATTCAAAAATGTTCCTTACATTGAAAGCAGCCTTGCTGTCTCAAATTGTAACCTTCAATGTCCATAATAATCATAGCTTGTGACACATCTTTGCCGTTTGTCGTATTCCGTATCTCCCGAATTCGATGATCCACTTTCTCCATCATTTGATGCCAGTGCCGAGTCAGTAGGTCCCGGTTTCCACTCACGGCGAATCGTCGAATGTCCCAACGCCCATTATTTAATATCACAACTAACCAATGAAAGAAAAGTAATAGTTTTTGTAATCTGTAATGTTTATGTGAGTTTTGGCTTATAATCTTGTCTGTTGTAACTATTACTTACGTGGACCGCCTTCCAGATCGGTTCCATCCATATAATACGGAGCAAGTTTGTGAATTTTCGAAAAGTCCTCGTTCAAAATATTGTCGATTTTGTTAGCTTTACGCCATTTCATCGCCTAAAATACATAAATCCATTCTAAATTGTACAATAATTATTTAAAATCAATTTGTGATACTTTACATTTCTGATCATGTCCGCCGCAGCTTCTACGTCCATTCCTTTGGCTAAAATGAAAAATATCTTTTAATATAAAAAGTATATCGAAAATATTCATATTTAATAGAATACATCAGAGAATGGCAAAAATTTGGAAATATAGAACAATTGAACATGTTACGCTCTATGTGGTGCTGTCTTTTACCTCTGAGAAATTTGATCAAGTAAATGTCCTCCTTCATGTAGTCATGTGTTAGGGCACCTTCCACCTTTGGTCTCAACTGTTCAATAAAACGTCAATCAAATTATTATATTTTTAAATAATGTATAAACATTTTGATACAAAAGATGATCTTCCCGGGCACTTTACATTTTGAATAGCTGCTTTATCCCTCTCTGACAATTTACTAAATCCATCTCCAATCACAGGCGAGTAACCGATAATACTGATACTGATCCCGATTAAAAATAAATTGGAAATTGAATTAATCTGCATGATTCTCCCTAGCTTGACGTAGTGGATCAGGAAGTAAAGAACAAACAAACACGACGTGAGAATGGGTTGCACGTAGATCGTAGTATCAAGTAAGTATCCACTTGTCTTGACAAGTGTTTGCATTACAATTGTTCAAGATGAGTTTTATAGACCGGATTCCTTATACGAAAGGCTCAGTTAGTTTAGTTGTTGGGATTCATGCCTACGGACTAGCAAAGCGCAACAGTAATTTTTACCATCCAAGACTGACTGCAATTTTTTTGTATGTAAATGTGGTTCCTTGTGAATTGTTGGTTTGTCTGCCCCAATGCCCTGCTCGCACAAAGAGAGTTGAGAAACAACAAAAAAAAAGTGCAGATGCAAATTCACCTTTGGAGTCTCAGTCTGCAAATGACGTTGGAAAGGTACCAAGTACTCGTGGGAAGATGTTACTTCATTGGGAGTTGGCCGATATTAAAGATTTCCATTAAAATTAAATGTTACTTTCAGTTACTCATAGAGAAACTCAGTTTAGGCCCAACTTGTATAATAAAAATGGGATTTACAGCTGATGACAATTAAGGATATTGCTGCACACCTCGTATATGCTAATAAACATTCTGTTAAAGAATTATTCAAAAATTGTTTAATCGTACAGGATTACTATCAATATTCCCTGCACATTTTGTAATGGTCAATATCAAAGACTCGTGGTTGTGTCGGTAGGCCTCCCCAGCAAAGCAAATGGTCTAATTAAACTAGTGGGGACGGTTAATTGGAACTTTTCTCCCCTTCTTAGTTGATTTTGACTCAAAATACAAGAAATCCTGTTAAAATACACAGTATTAATTTTTCTTACAAAATGTTGAGGAAGAAGAAACTTACAACTAGGAAAACGGATGCCAAGAGGAGAGCCTTGGTATTCATCACTCAAGCTATATGGGAACTCCAATACAAAATTATCTGCATTTGACACGGACTCCTGAGTGAATCCTGCGTACTGCTTCTGAATATTTCCAATCTCAGCCCCAGTCTCCGCCTTTTTAATAGAATACGCAACATTTTGATTGCAACAGCAGCCTACGGTCTTCCGACAAAAACAATCCCCACAACATGGGCCACGAATTGTCAAATTATGATGACCACTTAAATCCTTTACTTTCAAAACTGGTCGATAGCAGTTAAAATTGTGGGTGACTTCTCCGATCAACTCGTCATCTCCTGATGTTACTCTTATATTCTGAATTTATATCATTACAAATTTCCAGTAAAATAAATAGCCGCGCAAAAAAAAATTTTGAACACCTTATCCCACTAATTTGTCCAAAAATACAGCATAGAAATGGTATATTCGTACAACATAGGAGACAACTACACGGGCGTTTGACTTTGAGGACAGGATTTCCGAAGGAATCGTAAATAATAATTGTGAAAGGGCGAGCGGAGGCACAGCAGAAGATGGTTCCACAGCAAAATCCACAGTCGCCCGTTGTTTCGTGAGCAGTAAAGATTTTCTGTTTGTAGTGATCCTGGATTTCGTAGTTATTCCGAGTTGTCACTCCAGTGACAACTAGTTGGAAATATTGTATAGTAAAAATCTGGTAAAAACGCCTGAAATCTAGTAATTGGTGGTTGGGATCTTACTCTCCGCAACTTCCATGCTTTGTTTGATGAACAAGTAGTCTATACCGGATAAAATTTCAAGTCCTGGTTCAAGTCGTATTGTCGGTGTAACCACTGCGAAGAGAAATTAGCAAACATGAAAAAGATTTTAGCTAGCAAAGAAAATCGAACTTGCTTTGCCACATCTACGAAGTCGATATATTTATGCGGCAAGTTTGAATTAAAGCGGACAATAAGCACAAGATTATGTAGAATTTTGTTCGAAATGTTTTACTTTACCTATTGATGGACCTGATGTTGATATGCTCGTCATTGTCGTTATGTCCTCTTCAATTTGAACTGGTGGAACCCCCTTTTGCTGTTTATTTGCAGCCATTATGAGTATATTTAAGTGCAACAAACTACTACAGGTCAGGCGGCTCTGGCAGTCCGTAAACCTTACTTTATAATACGCAAGCAAATGGAACTCGACCAATCGACTATGAATCGAATTCCCACTACACAAATCGAATTAATTCTCTTGACTTGAGTGTTGTGTTGCCATGTTAGCCAATCAACTAAGTGTCTTAATTGTTACACATGAATGCCTTGGTAGAACACTTTAATGAATAAATCAAATCAATCAAATCAAATCAAATGACAACGATCTGTGCTGCGTTATGAATTCCACATGCATTTGTCACAAATTCAACCAAAATGACAAAGTAAAAAGGCAAGTGGGCTAAACAGAAGCCAGAGAATATAGAGATTACAAAAAATATAAATATGTAAAAATCTAATTACGCTTCAATAAGGACTAAAAAATAGTGCTCTATTAGAAGTAGCATATTTTGCGGTTGCCCGGCAACTTTCGCATTGCTTGGACCTTTTGTTTTGTTTTGAGCATAAGATACCATCAGATTCGTTTCAAATTTCAAAAGCCCAATTCCGGCCAAATGATAAGATGGGACAAACAGCATCCGCCCCCGATCGTACGGAGCTTTTCTGCAAGGAAATCAGCCACATTATCGAAATCCTTCCAGCTCGCCTGTATTTTGCCACATTATTAAAGAAAACCGGTCGTATTAGATCCTCACCCAGAATAGATTATTTTTGCATCGACAATGAATTGGTGTACGAAGGATTCAACAATGATTTCGGGCCACTGAATCTAGCGATGCTGTACCGCTACTGCTCCATCCTCAAAGGGAAATTGAAAAGGTCGGCGGGAAAAATCGTGCACTACACAAGTCCGGATCCAGAAAAACGTGCAAATGCTGGATATTTAATTGGATCTTACGCAATCATTTACCTGAGCAAAAGTCCCGAAGAGATTTACGAGTGTCTCACAAAGTCAACACCGAATTCTCCGCCATTTGCCTCCTTCCGGGATGTGGCCCAAGGGCCACCAAATTTTCTCCTCACACATCTGGATTTATTCAAAGCCGTGGAAAAGGCACATTTCTACAATTTCTTCAACTTCAAGGATTTTGACTTCAAAGAGTACGAATTTTATCAACAATGGAAAAATGCTGGTTTGTCGTGGATCGTACCGGACAAATTGCTGGCTTTCATGGGACCACATCCGATGTGCGTTGAAAATGGTCATCCAGCCCATGGCCCTGAGGAGTATCACAGTTATTTTAAAAAACACAATGTGACTGGTATTATTCGTCTCAATCGAAAATTATATGAAGCATCCTGTTTTACGGATGCTGGATTTGAGCATTACGAACTATATTTTGACGATGGAACTCCACCCACTGACGAAATACTGGCGAAATTCCTCGATATTTGCGAATTGACGAGTGGGGTATTGGCTGTACACTGTGAAGCTGGGATTGGAAGGACGGGAACGCTAATTGCGGCGTTTATTATGAAACACTACAAATTTACGGCCAGGGAGGCTATAGCTTGGTTGAGGTTATACAACCAAATTGTGATTTGCTCAAAATTTATTAATTAATCGGATTTTCAATACCATCTTTGAATTTTCTTAGAATCTGTCGCCCTGGCTCAGTAATGAACAATCAGCAGCAGTGGTTGGAGGAAAAACAGGATTGGCTGTGGGCGTCGAAGGCTTCGGAGGATTGCGATTTGACTCCACAAATTATTGAGAATCCTCGTTGGCCTCTGTATAGTTTGAAGAAAAATGCATGTTTGAGTTGGATTGAACATTTAGCGACGACAAGTGAATTTTGTGAAGGGTGTGATTTGGGGATTATAGGGAGTGATTCGGACGTGAATTCCAATGCAAAAGGCGATGTATCCGAAGCCGATAAAAGTGATGGAATTACAGGTACATGATGCTTGGATTATTCAAAATTGTGGGAAACGAAATAACATTTAGTATTTTGCTGCAGAGAAAAATTCTAAACCGAGTGTTCCTGATTTTGAAGATATGGATGATAATAGCAGTATCGAAAATAGGTTTTACTACAACCCCGACGACGGGAACCACCTTCCAGAAGTGAAGCTCCGTGAAAAGAGCTCGCATTATGAGGATGGTAAATTCAATTGGGATATTTTAAAAGCTGTCGAAACTGGTTAACTGGTTATCTTGTTCTATGCTTCTAGAATTCAGCAAATTTTTGGCCAAAAACAAAAAATCTGACAGCCANCCAAAAACAAAAAATCTGACAGCCACTTTTACCCGCTGAGAGTTCCAGGCCGTCGCCCGACGTTCTTGTACTGTGGGAATGTTAATACTGGAGTTAAACCTAGTAAGCAGAACAAATTTAATCTGGCATTTGACATTATAATAGTCATAAAGACAAGAACCTGCCTGTTGTGCTTTATTTTCAGAAGAAATGGGAACCCGAAAGCGTCCAAAAGGCGTCCAATGCAATGTGGAAAAAATTGCATTTGATTCATGCTCAATTCATAACCCCGAACTTCGTCGTCGAACGTTTTTGTACTGTGGAAATGTTAATACTGGAGTTAAACCCAGTAAGCATACAGAAAAATTTAATCTGGTATTTGACATTTAGTCAAAAAATAAGAACCTGCCTGGACATTTTTTAGCAGAGAAAATGGGAGTCCGAAAGCGTCCAAAAGGCATAAAATGCAATGTGGAAAGATTTGCATTTGATTCATACGCAATTCACAATCCCGATCTTCATATCTCTGCGTTTTCGAGGGTCCGCCCTTTTAGGATTGCTTTACGAGATGTTTACTCAAAACCGATCCTTTTCTTGGAGAGAAATTCGCTGGATTGTGCAACCCTTCTGCCGGGATTTTGTCGATTACTTGGTTTGACAACCGGGGTACATATCATATATCACATTGTATTATCATTTTGATTGAATGGCTTGTTCCAATGTGTGTACCATTCAGCGGTCACTGATCAAACATTGTAGAAAAAATTCACTGTTTCCTCAAATTTAATATAGACTCTCACTCTCATTCAACTAAATTTTATAAAATTTGAATTAGGCTTAATTCTTCAAATATTAGCTCGACATTTAAATTTGCCGCTTTTCTTGCGCTTCGTACGCATACACAATCAATTTGATTACCTAGTTTAGTTGGGTTTGGGTTATTATTACTCACTTTGAGCCCGTCAATTCGAAATCAAAATCGGGATAGTTTTTAAAGTTGGCTATCATTTTCAATTCTAGAGGATCACAATACGTCTCCCAAACGGTAGCCGGGTCGGCGACATCTCGCACAAATACAAGTATTTCAAATCCATTTACTACTTGACGGATGTGAATGGAGTGAACAGTTTATCAGTCAGCGACTCTCCAAATCCCTCAAATACAAATACGTTTTTGGAATACCCAGTAGTCAATGAAAAAACAGGGGAGACGATTGGGTGCTTCCGAAAGGATATCCAATCCAGAGATTACAGGTCGATCGAGGGCCGTTCCCTTCAGGATTTTATTATGGAAGTTCCTCTGGACTTGGACAACAATTTAAAATATCTGTTTTCAGCAGCAGCTTTCATCATTGTACGTACATTACACATTTTAATTCAAAAGAAAGTAGGTTTTGAACACTAATCCTGCTTGCTAATTTGCAGAAATTCCTTTTCCCCGGAAGACTGGTGAGTCCAACCGAGACGTAACCTTCCCATGTGTTCTACAAAAATGAACAATCTTGGGAAAATATAACTCCTTCGTAATTTGTCTATTTAGAAATGTACTTTGTGATAGTGCTCCATTACGTTTATACTGCTGCTTATTTGCTGATTTTAATAATAAAAAAGAAATTTATTATATTTAATTACAAATAGAGTTCCAATGTGTCACACAAAACCAATGCGTCTAAATTTTAAAATTGAATCGGAATAAGGCTGCAATCCGAAACTTGTAATGGAAACGTGTCTGACAATGGAATTGCGTGTGAATTTGGGGTTCTTTGTACAAAACCTGATAGCATTGATTCTAATATTGTGGCAGAATAAGTGCAATATACAGCAAGCAGAGTTGTGAGTCAGATATTTGAGCCAACTTCGCCGAAAAATCCACACTGTTCCAATGTATAGCACACTCAAAATTATAAACTAGCAAACATTTCTGGAGACTCCTCAAATAATAGGTAGTCGAGGGAAGAACAAATTACTGACGCACACACAACCAAAATCAACTCTGAGCCAGCCTCTTAACCCGAGACATGTTTTGTTGATTTTTTCGAAAATGTATGGAATTCCTCCCTGTAGTCAGCCTGACAGCAACAGTTGTGTGTACTCTAAGGTTAATCGAAAGCGGTGAAAGTTGCCGATATAAGGTACTAACAAGGAATAATTTGAAACCACAATAATTTAATTTTGGTCAACGCTTTGCTAATCTGTGCGTAAATATTGTTGTTTTGTGATTTTACCATACAAATATTTAACTTGAAATACTTGATTAATCAGTCGTTCAACTAACATTACACATGTATTTCCTTGCCGTTATAGTGTGGGTAAATATTAATTTGAAAAGCATGATTTTCATATCCCATTCTTTCTCTCTTTTTTGCATGCTTTACTAAATTTTAAAGTCAAATGTCACTAGATATGTAAAATTTCATACCCATTTGCCATAGTTGTCTCCACAGCAACTACTTTAGCAATTTTGCTTGGTGGCTCAAAACTATCCACCCGATCACTAGCTTGAATTCCCAACCACGAATTTAAGGGTGGTTTACAAATGGCAAAAAAACGCAACTTGGGTACAAACAAAGTACTTTTAAATAATTTTGATATTGACAAATCAACATTTAAAAACATCTCAATTGAAACCAGTCCTTCATCCCAATGTATTTGAGCAGGGGAAGGTAATACGTGTCAAAAATATTACAAGTTCTTGTGGTAAAAGCGCTCAATAACATTTGTATCGGTATCGCAGTATTGTTAATAGAAGATCGATTCCTGGCCATGGATTTCTCGGCAGATTGTTTGTCTTGGTCATGGGATTTATCATTTTCTGTTTAGCTGGACATATCATGATGTTAATTGGTAAAAATTACGAATGGAGATCACGTCAAGTTGAGAAACCAACGGAAATCCAACTTTCCTTGACAAGAAAAGAAATTGAAGTCCGAGATGACGATTACCAGTACTTGTCCCGTGTTTGTCGTAAGTATTTTTGCACTTTGAAGAATGTAGAATCAGCATGTTTAATTGTACACTTGAATTCTTGCTTTATTTGTGGCAGACTTCCGAGATTTAACAGCTGAAAAGCTGTTCTCAGGCAGCTTCAATGTTTTACAAGATGATTACGAACTATTGGGCTATGTGAAGAGTTGTGTTTTGATCCGACCGTCAATTTCGGATTACAATCTCGTAACAAATGGCTCTGCAGCAGTCGGGAAATACGTGCAAGAATTACTCGATAATAAAGTGTGTTTCACAGTTTGAACTTGCTAATTTAGAATTCTACATTTACCGTGTTAGTAAGTCTAAATCTTTCATTTTCTATACTAGGCTAGAGGAATTTTTGTGGACTGTGGGGCTGGTGATGGGGAGACACAATCAAACACGCTGTATCTTGAGAAATATTTTGATTGGATTGGGTTACTGATTGAAGCGGATCCAATCGCATTGGAAAATCTACTGGAAAAGAATCGGAGAGCTTGGGCGGCTGGAATGTGTGCTGGGAATCGGCAGTACCCTTTTCAGGTTTCACAATCACAGTTATAGTTAAATGTAACCAATATTTTAAAACTTATTTTCATTATAATAGGCACAATTACTCCGGTATACAAATGAAACAAGAAAAATGGGCGCTCCACTGCTGAAACTACGGCCGCAGCCCCCAGCTCAGAAAAAATTTAAATACACCGCCCAATGCATTCCACTGTATACGTTGATGTTATCATTGAACCTAAACCACGTAGATTACTTGAGCATGAATATAGAAACAGCGTTAAGTACACTCCGGACTATCCCATTCACAAAAATTCGAATCTCGGTAAATGCAGCAAACTACAACAGCAAATGTAGATACTACTTTCCATGGCTTATGTAATTAATGGATTTCCACATTTGATGTTCAGGTGATTTCAGTTAACATGAAGAAATCAGAAGTCCGACCAGACATTCAGGAGTTTCTGCAGTTCAAGGGCTACAAATTTTCCAAACGGATCGACGGACGTTTCTCAGCTACTGATGTATTCGTGTATGACAGGCCTTACAACCTATACGCATTTACGGAAAAGGAAGAAACGACAACCGAACTACCCGACAACAAAACTAAAGTCCCATTTGTACCAGATCATGTGGACTCACTCAACGACTTTTGAAAATCAATTATAAAACATTACTATTTAAATGTATCGACGCGACGGAAAAATCATGCCGTACATGTTATGAAATGCTTTGCTGAGTAAATAGACAAAGGTCTTTCCAACATAAACTAATATGCTGGCCGTCCATTGTCTTGTCTTGATTTGGTCAGGCTTGGGTCAATTACATTTAAAATGAAATTAATTACAAATTACGAATTACACAGAGAATTGGGAAAGTAATTAATTACAAATTACAAATTACAGAGCGAATTTGAAAAGTAATTAATTACAAACTACAAATTACAACGATAATTTGGAAAGTAATTAATTACAAATTACAAATTACACCATGAATTTTTAAAGTAATTAATTACAAAT